>SSNR01000238.1:116381-156643 GCA_006937965.1 Callopanchax toddi
CATTACAGTCATGACAACAAAGAGCTTTACATTACAGTCATGACAACAAAGAGCTTTACATTACAGTCATGACAACAAAGAGCTTTACATTACAGTCATGACTACAAAGAGCTTTACATTACAGTCATGACAACAAAGAGCTTTACATTACAAATATAGACTACAAAGAACTTTACATTACAGTCATAGAATACACAGAGCTTTACATTACAGTCATGACTACAAAAAGCTTTACATTACAGTCATGACTACAAAGAGCTTTACATTACAGTCATGACTACACAGAGCTTTACATTACAGTCATGACTACAAACAGCTTTACATTACAGTCATGACTACAAAGAGCTTTACATTACAGTCATGACTACAAAGAGCTTTACATTACAGTCATGACTACAAAAAGCTTTACATTACAGTCATGACTACAAACAGCTTTACATTACAGTCATGACTACAAAGAGCTTTACATTACAGTCATGACTACAAAGAGCTTTATATTACAGTCATGACTACAAAGAGCTTTACATTACAGTCATAGACTACAAAGAGCTTTACATTACAGTCATGACTACAAAGAGCTTTACATTACAGTTATAGACTACAAAGAACTTTACATTACAGTCATGACTACACAGAGCTTTACATTACAGTCATGACTACAAAGAGCTTTACATTACAGTCATGACTACAAACAGCTTTACATTACAGTGATGACTACAAAGAGCTTTACATTACAGTCATGACTACAAAGAGCTTTACATTACAGTCATGACTACAAAGAGCTTTACATTACAGTCATGACTACAAAGAGCTTTACATTACAGTCATGACTACAAACAGCTTTACATTACAGTCATGACTACAAAGAGCTTTACATTACAGTCATGACTACAAAAAGCTTTACATTACAGTCATGACTACAAACAGCTTTACATTACAGTCATGACTACAAAGAGCTTTACATTACAGTCATGACTACAAACTGCTTTACATTACAGTCATAGACTACAAAGAGCTTTACATTACAGTTATAGACTACCAAGAGCTTTACATTACAGTCATGACTACAAAGAGCTTTACATTACACTTATGACTACAAAGAGCTTTACATTACACTTATGACTACAAAGAGCTTTACATTACAGTTATAGACTACAAAGAGCTTTACATTACAGTTATGACTACATAGAGCTTTACATTACAGTTATGACTACAAAGAGCTTTACATTACACTTATGACTACAAAGAGCTTTACATTACAGTTCTAGACTACAAAGAGCTTTACATTACAGTTATGACTACAAGGAGCTTTACATTACAGTTATAGACTACCAAGAGCTTTACATTACAGTTATGACTACAAAGAGCTTTACATTACAGTTATGACTACAAAGAGCTTTACATTACAGTTATGAGTACAAAGAGCTTTACATTACACTTATGACTACAAAGAGCTTTACATTACAGTTATAGACTACCAAGAGCTTTACATTACAGTCATGACTACAAAAAGCTTTACATTACAGTTATGACTACAAAGAGCTTTACATTACACTTATGACTACAAAGAGCTTTACATTACAGTCTTGACTACAAAGAGCTTTACATTACAGTTATGACTACAAGGAGCTTTACATTACAGTTATAGACTACCAAGAGCTTTACATTACAGTTATGACTACAAAGAGCTTTACATTACAGTTATGACTACAAAGAGCTTTACATTACAGTTATGAGTACAAAGAGCTTTACATTACACTTATGACTACAAAGAGCTTTACATTACAGTCTTGACTACAAAGAGCTTTACATTACACTTATGACTACAAAGAGCTTTACATTACAGTCTTGACTACAAAGAGCTTTACATTACAGTTATGAGTACAAAGAGCTTTACATTACAGTTATGAGTACAAAGAGCTTTACATTACAGTTATGACTACAAAGAGCTTTACATTACAGTTATGAGTACAAAGAGCTTTACATTACACTTATGACTACAAAGAGCTTTACATTACAGTCTTGACTACAAAGAGCTTTACATTACACTTATGACTACAAAGAGCTTTACATTACAGTCTTGACTACAAAGAGCTTTACATTACAGTTATGAGTACAAAGAGCTTTACATTACAGTTATGAGTACAAAGAGCTTTACATTACACTTATGACTACAAAGAGCTTTACATTACAGTTATGACTACAAAGAGCTTTACATTACACTTATGACTACAAAGAGCTTTACATTACAGTCTTGACTACAAAGAGCTTTACATTACACTTATGACTACAAATAGCTTTACATTACAGTTATAGACTACAAAGAGCTTTACATTACAGTCTTGACTACAAAGAGCTTTACATTACAGTTATGACTACAAAGAGCTTTACATTACACTTATGACTACAAAGAGCTTTACATTACACTTATGACTACAAAGAGCTTTACATTACAGTTATGACTACAAAGAGCTTTACATTACACTTATGACTACAAAGAGCTTTACATTACAGTTATAGACTACAAAGAGCTTTACATTACAGTCATGACTACAAAGAGCTTTACATTACAGTTATAGACTACAAAGAGCTTTACATTACAGTCATAGACTACAAAGAAGAATATTTTCAAAGTCTTTTTACCAGTTTTAATTCAGCTTAATATTATTGAAAATAATAATAATAATATAAAATTTCTTAGACTTGCATCTATCAATGGTTTTGATTTACTTGTTTCGGATTTTCTTTCTACAATTATAATATAACACATCTGCATTTCTACTCAAAATTTTATTATTTTAGTATTATTATTAATAAAAAAAATAATTATTAAAAAAATAACAAAATGTTATCCAGGAAGGAGGTTAAGGCAAAGGAAATAAATAAAAAAAACACAAACACAAAAGGTTATATTTGAATGCTGTTTATTACTATGTAGTATCACAGTACATTAAACACTTTCAGTAAAGAAAGAGTATTTTTATAATTTAAGTACTTTTTTCTTGTCAGTCTAGTACTCTGGTCTCAGTCTGGTTGACTCAAAACGATCTAGAAATTCAAGAGTTGCGGGGCTACAGGGCAGGATACAGACTGAGGTTCTGTGGAGAGAACTTGACTTTTAGCATTGTACAGAATGTTTTAAAAGTATAACTAGCCTATACACCCCCCTCAGTGGAGCCAGAAGATGGCTGCTTGTTTATTCCTATCCTCCTAATGACCTTAGAGGTGAGACGGATCCTGATCAGCTCACTGCAGAGCTTCTCTGGAGCATTAGTCTTCCTCCCAGACTTTTCCCAGCCCGGTGCCCCGGCTCTGGCTAGGCAGCAGCCGGTGGGCGGAAGAGCAGCAGGCTAAATGACTGCTGCTTAAATTGCTTCCATCTTGGTCACATTATGGTTTGCATTCTGGTAATTAGCACCATCATCTACAAATCTCTCTGCCCTTTGGCGCTGCTCCACTGCCTCTGCTGAGAATCCCCCAGAGAGTACATGGTTAATTTGTCTTCCCCTCCCATACATCACCCTGCTCGCTGCCCATGTCACCTCATTCCTCTCAACAATCAGAAAAATGCAGCTCTTTTAATTACAAATGTTTCAAACCCCTACGAGTCAGACAACACGCCAGAACACGGGACGGGCCGCGTGTATGAGAGCTGGTTCTGGTGGCGGTTCCAGAGCCAGAACCTCCTGATGTGGTCTGATGCTGGAGGAGGGTGGAACCTCAGATGTGGTGAGCTGCTGCTCCCAAAAACGATTTTAATTACCCCCCCCCAACACACACACACACACACACACACACACACACACACACACACACACACACACCGCCCACAACGCATCCCAGCAATAAGCAGGCAAACGCTCCCAGTCTGTGAACTCACATCTTCCTCTTGAATTGTGTGTGTGCGTGTGCGCGTGTGTGTGTCTGTCTGTGTGTGTGAATGCATATTATTGAAACACGTCTGATTGTGAGCTGTGATCTAGTCTCTGTAAAATCCATGTATCACATCAAACGGATGAAGTGTTGGTTTGAGTATTTTGTGTATTTCATGCAGACACAAACACACAGATACCCTGAACGAAGCCCCGCCCCCTGTAGAACCTCTGCCCCCTCAGAGGAGCGTTAGCTCCGCCGCTGCCTCCTGCCCCCGGCCCGGTCCGGCCCAGTCAGGACTCCTGTCGGATGACAGCAGGATGCCTGAACATTCGGGATCAGTTCTCCTGAGAACTGGGGTGGTGGTCTGAGGTGTTTCCAGGTGGAGGAGGCTCCACTCACCTGCTGCAGCCTGTGATGTGATGTAATCCCTCTTTGGGATGTTCCAGGAGGACTTGTGGTCCAGGGTGTAACAGTAGCCTCCCTCTCCTTTGGTCCAGGTTGAGCCTTTTGTCGCTGTGTTTCTGTTTCTTCAGAGTGAAGCGGGTCTCAGTCCGACCAGCAGCAGAGGGACCGTTCTGTCAGAGCTGCGCTCCGGTTTGGATGTAGGGGCACACCGGAGCGCGCCAGCTTCACTGGACACCGGACGGCTGGACAGTATTTTTTGTTGTTTTGATTTTTCGCCCTGTCTTTGGTCCCCGACCATGCCACGATGCTGATGATACCTCTGATGGTGTTGGCGAGCCTGTTGGATCCCGTTCGTTCCCGGGCCCCGTGCGCGCCGGGTCAGGCGTGCGACCCCCGGCCGCGGAGGGACGCCGGGGGGCGCGGGGGGGTTTATGAGCACCTCGGAGGCGCGCCGAGGCGCAGGAAGCTTTACTGCGCCACCAAGTACCACCTACAGATCCACCCGAACGGGAGGATAGACGGATCCCTGGAGGAGAACAACCCGCTTAGTGAGTACCAACCGGAACACACCTGAGCGCGTGCTGCGTTCCGTCACAGTCAGGCTCGGTCCAACCCCGGTCTGAGCTGGACTGAGTTCATTAATATGACCCGGTTCGGTCTCCATTTTCATTATTAATAAAACAAACTGATGACTTGTTACAGATCCAAACTCTAAGGGACGCTTCGTTACAAGATTAAGTTTATTATAGATCCTCTCTAAATACAATCACAAAGTTCTTCACAGGAACAGAGACAATAACAAACATTCTAGGTAAAAAAAAAACACAGAGCGATATTTTTACAGGATAATAAAACGGAGAATGAGACATCAGAGCAGAGTTCATGAAAAGTTAGTTTGAATAGATGGTTTGAAGCTGAGTCAGCACCTCAGGCTCAGGGGGAGGGAGGTCCAGAGTCTGGGGGCCGCAACTTAGAACCCAACCGGTACTGGATCACCATAACCCAACCGGTACCAGATCACCAGAACCCAACTGGTACCAGATCACCATAACCCAACCAGTACCAGATCACCAGAACCCAACTGGTACCAGATCACCATAACCCAACTGGTACCAGATCACCATAACCCAACCAGTACCAGATCACCAGAACCCAACTGGTACCAGATCACCATAACCCAATCGGTACCGGATCACCATAACCCAACCGGTACCAGATCACCATAACCCAACCGGTACCAGATCACCAGAACCCAACTGGTACCAGATCACCATAACCCAATCGGTACCGGATCACCATAACCCAATCGTACCGGATCACCATAACCCAACCGGTACCAGATCACCATAACCCAACCGGTACCAGATCATCATAACCCAACCGGTACCGGATCACCATAACCCAACCGGTACCGGATCACCATAACCCAACCGGTACCAGATCACCATAACCCAACCGGTACCAGTACCAGATCACCATAACAAATAGTTGTGATTTAAAACAGTATCATACTCATGCTATAGGTGTGTTAGTTGTTTTTATAGCTGTTACAGGTGTCTGTACTACAGTGTATAGTTAATTATAGTTGTTTTGATAGAGTTGTTGTGCTACTATTGTCTGATAGTTTTGTATAAATGTGTTTAGTTGTGTTACAGTTATGTCTACTTCTGTAACAATATTGTTGTAGTTGTGTTACAGTAGTTGTGATTATTTTTGTAATTGTGTTATTTTTGTGTTTAGTTGTATTAAAATGTGTATAGTAGTGTTACAGTTGTGTTATAGTTGTGTATAGTTGTCCCCTCCCCTCGCCTTCCTCCGCTTATCCGGGTCCGGGTCGGTGGGGCAGCATCCTGGGTCGGGCATCCCAGGCCATCCTCTCCAAGTCACCAGCTCCTCAGTTGGGACGCCCAGGCGTTCCCAGGCCAACCTGAAGATGTATTTCCTCCAGCTTGTCCTGGGTCGACCTGGGGATCTCCTGCCAGCAGGACATGCCCAAAACACCTCCCGAGGGAGGCGCCCAGGAGGCATCCTAACCAGATGCCCGAACCACCTCAACTGGCTCCTATTGATGTGGAGGAGCAGCAGCTCTACTCCGAGTCTCTCCCGAATGTCAGCCTATTTCTACAGCTGAGCCAGGCCACCCTTCGCAGGAAACTAATTTCAGCCGCTTGTATCCGCGATCTTGTTCTTTCAGTCATTACCCAAAGCTCATGACCATAGGTGAGGATTGGGACGTAGACCGACCGGTAAATCGAGAGCCTTGCTTTCTGGCTCAGCTCCTTCTTCTCCACAACCGATCGGTTCAGCGTCCGCATCACTGCAGACGCTGCCCCAATCCGCCTGTCGATCTCCTGCTCCCTCATTCCCTCACTCGTGAACAAGACCCTGAAATACACCCGATATCCGGTGTATTCCAGCCTTAAACTCCTCCACTTGAGGCAGGACCTCTCTCCCGACCCGGAGTTGGCAAGCCACCCTTTCTGGTCGAAAACCATGGCCTCAGATTTGGAGGTGCTGATCCTCATCTCAGCCGCTTCACACTCGGCTGCAAACCAGAGCTGAAAGTCAGAGCCTGATTATGCTAAGAGGACCACGTTATCCGCAAAAAGCAGAGATGAGATTCTCCTGCCACCAAACTCAACACCCTCCACACCACGGCTGCACCTAGAAATCCTGTCCATAAAGGTTATGAACAGGACCGGTGACAAAGGGCAGCCCTGGAGGAGTCCAACCCTCACTGGGAACAGGTCCAACTTACTGCTATGTGAACCAAACTTACACTCCTCTGGTACAGGGACTGAATGGCTCTTAACAAAAGACCATCCACCCCGTACTCCTGGAGCGCCCCCCACAGGGTTCCCCTGGGGACACGGTCATAAGCCTTCTCCAAATCCAAAAACACATGTGGATTGGTTGGGCAAACTCCAATGACCCCTCCATCACCCTAGCGAGGGTAAAGAGCTGGTCCACAGTTCCACGACCAGGACGAAAACCACATCGCTCCTCTTCAATCCGAGATTGAACTCTCAAATGTAAAATCCATTTTATTATTTTATTTCCAAAAAACTAAAAAAACCCAAACAGGTGGCAATGGTACCTGTTCCCTCACACACACACCACTCACACACACGCCAACCCTGCAGCAGTCAGGAATGCTTCCACAAATGGTGTCTGTCCCGTTCTACACAGCGTTCCTGCTGATCATAAGTCTTTAGCGGGTGTATGAGTGGTGGTCCATGCCCGTCTGGGTGTGACTGAGCAGCTGAGGGTTGTTATAGGTTTTTTTAAATAAAAAAAAAGTCTTGATAAAAGATTACTTGTCACACCAAAATTTTCCAAAAAGTATATTTTGAAAAAGGGGGTCAGGTAGGGTTAGGGTTGACCTGAATTTCAGGTAAAGACTGTAAAAAACAAGCGGAAGCAACACAAACAGAAACAATGGAGGAGAGAGATGATCGTTTTCTAGCAAACTCACTTTATTAGAAGTGAATTTTAACAGCAAGTCAACAAAATGGATCTCCTGACATTAAAGTTAAACTAAAAACTATTTCCTGAAAAAATACTTGTTTTTATGAAATATAAATTAAAGACAGTCTTTCTTGACCTGACATTTAACACTTTTATGGCAAAACTACCTTTTATAAAATAAATTATTTATTACTGTAACTATTACATTCATTTAATCATGTTTATGAACATTAGAACATTTTAATGAACTTTAGAACATTTTAATGAACTTTAGAACATTTTAATGAACATTAGAACATTTTAATGAACTTTAGAACATTTTAATGAACATTGGAACATTTTAATGAACTTCAGAACATTTTAATGAACTTTAGAACATTTTAATGAACATTGGAACATTTTAATGAACTTTAGAACATTTTAATGAACTTTAGAACATTTTAATGAACTTTAATGAACTTTAGAACATTTTAATGAACTTTAGAACATTTTAATGAACTTTAGAACATTTTAATGAACATTGGAACATTTTAATGAACTTTAGAACATTTTAATGAACATTGGAACATTTTAATGAACATTAGAACATTTTAATGAACTTTAATGAACTTTAGAACATTTTAATGAACTTTAGAACATTTTAATGAACTTTAATGAACTTTAGAACATTTTAATGAACTTTAATGAACATTAGAACATTTTAATGAACTTTAATGAACTTTAGAACATTTTAATGAACTTTAGAACATTTTAATGAACATTAGAAAATTTTTATTCACAGAACATTTTAATGAACTTTAGAACATTTTAATGAACTTTAGAGCATTTTAATGAACTTCAGAACATTTTAATGAACATTAGAACATTTTAATGAACTTTAATGAACATTAGAACATTTTAATGAACTTTAATGAACTTTAGAACATTTTAATGAACTTTAATGAACATTAGAACATTTTAATGAACTTTAATGAACTTTAGAACATTTTAATGAACTTTAGAACATTTGAATGAACATTAGAACATTTGAATGAACTTTAGAACATTTGAATGAACTTTAGAACATTTTAATGAACATTAGAAAATTTTTATTCACAGACCATTTTGATGAACATTAGAACATTTGGGCTGCATGGTGGCACAGTTGGTTAGCACTGTTGCCTCGCAGCAAGGAGGTCATGGGTTCGCGGCCTCTCTGCGTGGAGTTTGCATGTTCTCCCCGTGCGTGCGTGGGTTTCCTCCGGGTACTCTGGTTTCCTCCCACAGTCCAAAGACATGACTGTCAGGCTAATTGGGCTGGTAAATTGTCCTTAGGTGTGAGTGGGTGTGTGGTTGTTTGTCTCGTTCGTCTCTGTGTGGCCCTGCGATGGACTGGCGACCCATCCAGGGTGTCCCCCGCCTCTCGCCCCTTGACCGCTGGAGATAGGCATCGGCTCTCCCGCGACCCTCTGTGGAGGAATAAGCGGCTACAGAAGATGGATGGATGGATGGATTAGAACATTTGAATGAACATCAGAACATTTTAATGAACTTTAGAACATTTTAATGAACTTTAGAACATTTTAATGAACATCAGAACATTTTAATGAACATTAGAACATTTTATTGAACATCAGAACATTTTAATGAACTTTAGAACATTTTAATGAACTTTAGAACATTTTAATGAACATTAGAACATTTTAATGAACATTAGAACATTTTAATGAACTTTAATGAGCTTTAGAACATTTTAATGAACATTAGAACATTTTAATGAACTTTAATGAGCTTTAGAACATTTTAATGAACATTAGAACATTTTAATGAACTTTATTGAGCTTTAGAACATTTTAAGGAACTTTAGGACATTTTAATGAACTTTAGAACATTTTAATGAACATTAGAACATGTTAATGAACATTAGAACATTTTAATGAACTTTAATGAACTTTAGAACATTTTAATGAACTTTAATGAACATTAGAACATTTTAATGAACTTTAGAGAACTTTAGAACATTTTAATGAACATTAGAACATTTTAATGAACTTTAGAACATCTTAATGAACATTAGAAAATTTTTATTCACAGAACATTTTAATGAACTTTAGAACATTTTAATGAACTTTAATGAACTTTAGAACATTTTAATGAACTTTAATGAACATTAGAACATTTTAATGAACTTTAAAGAACTTTAGAACATTTTAATGAACTTTAGAACATTTTAATGAACATTAGAAAATTTTTATTCACAGAGCATTTTAATGAACTTTAGAGCATTTTAATGAACTTCAGAACATTTTAATGAACATTAGAACATTTTAATGAACTTCAGAACATTTTAATGAACATTAGAACATTTTAATGAACTTCAGAACATTTTAATGAACATTAGAACATTTTAATGAACTTTAATGAACTTTAGAACATTTTAATGAACTTTAATGAACATTAGAACATTTAATGAACTTTAATGAACTTTAGAACATTTTAATGAACTTTAGAACATTTTAATGAACTTTAATGAACATTAGAACATTTTAATGAACTTTAATGAACTTTAGAACATTTTAATGAACTTTAGAACATTTTAATGAACTTTAATGAACTTTAGAACATTTTAATGAACTTTAATGAACATTAGAACATTTTAATGAACTTTAATGAACTTTAGAACATTTTAATGAACTTTAGAACATTTTAATGAACATCAGAACATTTTAATGAACATCAGAACATTTTAATGAACATTAGAACATTTTATTGAACATCAGAACATTTTAATCAACTTTAGAACATTTTAATGAACTTTAGAACATTTTAATGAACATTAGAACATTTTAATGAACATTAGAACATTTTAATGAACATCAGAACATTTTAATGAACTTTAGAACATTTTAATGAACATTAGAACATTTTAATGAACTTTAGAACATTTTAATGAACTTTAGAACATTTTAATGAACATCAGAACATTTTAATGAACTTTAGAACATTTTAATGAACATCAGAACATTTTAATGAACATCAGAACATTTTAATGAACATTAGAACATTTTAATGAACTTTAGAACATTTTAATGAACTTTAGAACATTTTAATGAACATTAGAACATGTTAATGAACATTAGAACATGTTAATGAACTTTAGAACATTTTAATGAACATCAGAACATTTTAATGAACATTAGAACATTTTAATGAACATTAGAACATTTTAATGAACTTTAGAACATTTTAATGAACATCAGAACATTTTAATGAACATTAGAACATTTTAATGAACATCAGAACATTTTAATGAACATTAGAACATTTTAATGAACATTAGAACATTTTAATGAACTTTAGAACATTTTAATGAACTTTAGAACATTTTAATGAACATCAGAACATTTTAATGAACATTAGAACATTTTAATGAACATCAGAACATTTTAATGAACATCAGAACATTTTAATGAACATTAGAACATTTTAATGAACTTTAGAACATTTTAATGAACTTTAGAACATTTTAATGAACATCAGAACATTTTAATGAACATTAGAACATTTTAATGAACATCAGAACATTTTAATGAACTTTAGAACATTTTAATGAACATTAGAACATTTTAATGAACTTTAATGAGCTTTAGAACATTTTAAGGAACTTTAGGACATTTTAATGAACTTTAGAACATTTTAATGAACATTAGAACATGTTAATGAACATTAGAACATTTTAATGAACTTTAGAACATTTTAATGAACTTTAATGAACTTTAGAACATTTTAATGAACTTTAATGAACATTAGAACATTTTAATGAACTTTAGAGAACTTTAGAACATTTTAATGAACATTAGAACATTTTAATGAACTTTAGAACATTTTAATGAACATTAGAAAATTTTTATTCACAGAACATTTTAATGAACTTTAGAACATTTTAATGAACTTCAGAACATTTTAATGAACATTAGAACATTGTAATGAACTTTAATGAACTTTAGAACATTTTAATGAACTTTAGAACATTTTAATGAACTTTAATGAACTTTAGAACATTTTAATGAACTTTAATGAACATTAGAACATTTTAATGAACTTTAATGAACTTTAGAACATTTTAATGAACTTTAGAACATTTTAATGAACATTAGAAAATTTTTATTCACAGAACATTTTAATGAACTTTAGAAAATTTTTATTCACAGAACATTTTAATGAACTTTAGAACATTTTAATGAACATTAGAAAATTTTTATTCACAGAACATTTTAATGAACATTAGAAAATTTTTATTCACAGAACATTTTAATGAACTTTAGAACATTTTAATGAACTTTAATGAACTTTAGAACATTTTAATGAACTTTAATGAACATTTGAACATTTTAATGAACTTTAAAGAACTTTAGAACATTTTAATGAACTTTAGAACATTTTAATGAACATTAGAAAATTTTTATTCACAGAACATTTTAATGAACTTTAGAGCATTTTAATGAACTTCAGAACATTTTAATGAACATTAGAACATTTTAATGAACTTTAATGAACTTTAGAACATTTTAATGAACTTTAATGAACATTAGAACATTTTAATGAACTTTAATGAACTTTAGAACATTTTAATGAACTTTAGAACATTTTAATGAACATTAGAAAATTTTTATTCACAGAACATTTTAATGAACTTTAGAACATTTTAATGAACTTTAATGAACTTTAGAACATTTTAATGAACTTTAATGAACATTTGAACATTTAATGAACTTTAAAGAACTTTAGAACATTTTAATGAACTTTAGAACATTTTAATGAACATTAGAAAATTTTTATTCACAGAACATTTTAATGAACTTTAGAGCATTTTAATGAACTTCAGAACATTTTAATGAACATTAGAACATTTTAATGAACTTTAATGAACTTTAGAACATTTTAATGAACTTTAATGAACATTAGAACATTTTAATGAACTTTAATGAACTTTAGAACATTTTAATGAACTTTAGAACATTTGAATGAACATTAGAACATTTGAATGAACTTTAGAACATTTTAATGAACTTTAGAACATTTTAATGAACATTAGAAAATTTTTATTCACAGACCATTTTAATGAACATTAGAACATTTTAATGAACTTTAATGAACTTTAGAACATTTTAATGAAAATAAATAAATAAGATAAATAAGAAGGTAAGGTAAATAAATAAAAAGTAAAAAGGTGAACTAAAAGCATTTAAACAGATTATAATAAATAATACTCGGTTAAAAGCTAGCTTAAAAAGGTGGGTCTTGAGCCTGCCTTTAAACGCATGAACGTTCTTTGCAGCCCTGAGGTTCTCTGGCAGCCTGTTCCAGAGGGGCGGGCCATAATAATAAAAAGACGCCTCGCCGTAAGTATGCGTTCTAACTTTAGGGATAACAAGAAGACGGCTGCCAGAGGAGCGCAGAGACCGCAGAGGTTCATACGGTAAAAGCAATTCTGAGAGATAAGAAGGCCCAAGTCCATTAAGACATTTAAAACCATTAAAAGAACCTTAAAATCGATCCTAAAACACACAGGTAACCAATGCAAAGACTTCAGGATGGGTGTAATGTGCTCCCGCCTCCTGGTCTTCATCAGGACACGTGCTGCTGAATTTTGCAAGAGTTGTAAACCTGAGATACTCTTTTTGGGAAGACCAGAAAGCAGGGCATTACAGTAGTCCATTCTACTGGTGACAAAAGCATCTGTGCTGGCTCTGTGTTGGCCCGAGAGAGAATGGGGCGGACTCTGGCGATGTTCTTTAGATGATAAAAACCTATCTTAGTCATGTTTTTAATGTGAGGGATAAAAGTCAGCTCAGAGTCAAAAATCACGCCCAGGTTCTTCACTTGTACAGAAGGATTCATAGACAGTGATTGTAGTTTTGGTAAAAGTTTCTCTCTCTGAGCCTCAGGACCGATGACTAAAACCTCAGTTTTGTCCCGGTTGAGCTGGAGAAAGTTTTCTGCCATCCAGGACTTGATGTCTGAAATACAGTTAAAAAGTACTTCCACTGGCCGTGTGTCATCAGGAGACACGGAGATGTACAGCTGTGTGTCATTAGCATAACTGTGAAAATGAACTCCGTGTCTTCTGATGACGCTGCCCAGAGGGAGCATATAGAGGTTAAAAAGCACTGGGCTTAAAACTGAACCCTGGGGCACACCACATGTGATCCTGTGGACCTTAGAGGAGCAGGTATCTAGACTTACCATAAAGGTCCTGTCTGTGAGGTAGGATGTGAACCATTTGTGGACAGGACCAGAGAGGCCGATCTGTTTTAAACGGGTTAAAAGAATGGTGTGGTCCACTGTGTCAAAGGCAGCGCTTAGATCCAGTAGGACCAACACCGTCAGCTTCTGTAAATCATGATTTAATCTAAAATCATTTAAAATCTTCAGAAGGGCCGTCTCTGTGCTGTGGTTCACCCTAAAACCAGACTGAAAGGACATTATGTTCATTAATAAAATCATTAAGCTGAATAAAAACAAGCTTTTCTAAAATTTTGCTCAAAAACGGTAAGTTAGATACCGGTCGGTAGTTGTTCAAATCATTAAAATCCAGATTGTTCTTCTTCAGCAGGGGCCTGACCACCGCCCCTTTAAAGACCCCCGTCTGGAGGGAGCAATTCATCAGGGTTAAAATCTCCTCTCTAAAAGAATGATAAAACTGCTTAAAAAGAGAAGTGGGAATCGGGTCCAGAACACATGTGGTGGGTCTCACTGAGGAGAAAACTTTATCAAGACTCTCAGCTTCAACCAGGACAAAGCTGTCCAGTGTTTCCTCTGGTAGAGACACACACTCAGAGTCATCTAAAACCATGTTCCTTTGAAGTGATAAAATATTACGTCTGATGGTGTCCCCCTCCCCCCTGAAGTGGTCTGCTAACTCCTCACAAAGGGTGTCTGGGGGGGGGGTGGGTGGGTGGGGTTTCTGGCACGCATTGGTAGCACGGTTAAAAAGTTTATCGATTGTTGAGAATAAAATTTTGGGGTTGTGCTTATGGTCTGAGATGATTTTGGAGAAGTATTCATTTCTTGAGTTCCTTACTGCATTATTGTATAATCTGAGTAATTCTTTGTATATTTGATAGTTTATCATGATTTTATTTTTTTCTCCATTTCCTCTCTGACGCCCTGCAATTTCTCTTCAATTTTTTGAGTTCTTCATTTCTCCACGGAGACTTTTAGTGGAGTGTGCAGGTCGAGAGTGGATTGAAGTCTACTGTTAAAATCATTGATGATAAAATCACAGGGGGCAGGTAAAACAATAGGAGGAATCTTTCCAAAAACTTCTAGAAAACCAGCAGCCACTTCAGGGGTTAGATGACGCTTCCTGACAGTTCTCACAGAGACCTCCCGCTGGATAAAACTAGTGATGCTAAAAAACACACAGTAGTGGTCAGAGACAGCCAAGTCAACAACAGAGGACAAACAGCTGGTGGGTAGACCATACGTAATGACCAGGTCCAGAGTGTGTCCTCTGTTGTGAGTCGGCTGCATGACATGTTGACGAAAATCCATAAAACTCAAAATATTTAAAAACTCCACTGATGAGGGATCTAAAAGGTTATCCACATGTAGATTAAAATCCCCAGCTAAACTGATCATTTCAAAGGAGTTGTGCAAAATTGATAAAAACTCTGAAAATTCCTGAATAAAAAGCGTGCTCTTTATAGGAGGCCTATAAACTGTGACACATAAAATCTGAGGAGTGTTAAAGACAGTGGCAGAATATTCAAATGTACTAAATTGATCAAATAAAACAGGTTTGGCTGAAAGTGTTGATGAACTTATAAAAGCTGTACCGCCTCCCCTTGACCTGGCCAAGAGGTCTTGGAAGGAGGTGCAAAAAAACAACAACATATGCTGCTGCAAAGGCCAAAGACAGTAGAGGTGTTTGAGATCATGAGCTTTATATATTTACTAGACCTAGTGTGATCATTATTATGGGCGAGGTGAAGAAGAGAGGACAGATAGAGAGGTTTCTTGCCCAGAATTGTAATTTAAACAAAAAGAAGCCAGTGGTGAAGTCTGCGGGTGAGAAGGTTATAGTTGTGTCATAGTCGTGTTATAGTTGTAATATAGATGTATTATAGTCCTGTTATAGTTGTGTTATAGATGTGTTATAGTGTTATAGTTGTGTTATAGATGTGTTATAGTTGTAATATAGATGTATTATAGTCCTGTTATAGTTGTGTTATAGTTGTGTTATAGATGTGTTATAGATGTGTTATAGATGTGTTATAGTTGTAATATAGTTGTATTATAGTCCTGTTATAGTTGTGTTATAGATGTGTTATAGTTGTAAAAATATTGTGTCATAGTCGTGTTATAGTTGTATTAGTTGTGTTATAGTTGTGTTATACTTCTACTATACATGTGTTTTAGTCATGTTAAAGTTGTATTATAGTCGTGTTATAGTTAAGTTATAGTTGTATTAGTTGTGTTATAGTTGTGTTATAGATGTGTTATAGTTGTAATATAGTTGTAATATAGATGTATTATAGTCCTGTTATAGTTGTGTTATAGATGTGTTATAGATGTGTTATAGTTGTAATATAGTTGTAATATAGATGTATTATAGTCCTGTTATAGTTGTGTTATAGATGTGTTAAAGATGTGTTATAGTTGTAATATAGTTGTATTATAGTCCTGTTATAGTTGTGTTATAGTTGTGTTATAGATGTGTTATAGATGTGTTATAGTTGTATTATAGTTGTATTATAGTTGTATTATAGATGTGTTATAGATGTGTTATAGTTGTATTATAGATGTGTAAAAGATGTGTTATAGATGTGTTATAGTTGTATTATAGTTGTATTATAGATGTGTTATAGATGTGTTATAGTTGAATTATAGATGTGTTATAGTTGTATTATAGTTGTGTTATAGATGTGTTATAGTTGTATTATAGTTTAGTCATAGTTGTGTTATAGTTGTGTTATAGATGTGTTATAGATGTGTTATAGTTGTATTATAGATGTGTTATAGATGTATTATAGTTGTATTATAGATGTGTTATAGATGTGTTATAGTTGTATTATAGATGTGTTATAGTTGTATTATAGATGTGTTATAGATGTATTATAGTTGTATTATAGATGTGTTATAGATGTGTTATAGTTGTATTATAGATGTGTTATAGATGTATTATAGTTGTATTATAGATGTGTTATAGATGTGTTATAGTTGTATTATAGATGTGTTATAGTTGTATTATAGTTGTTATCGATGTGTTATAGTTGTGTTATAGTTGTATTATAGTTGTATTATAGATGTGTTATAGATGTGTTATAGTTGTATTATAGATGTGTTATAGTTGTATTATAGTTGTGTCATAGTCATGTTACAGTTGTATTAGTCGTGTTATAGATGTGTTATAGTTGTGTTATAGTTTAGTCATAGTTGTGTTATAGTCGTGATATAGCTGTGTTATAGTGGTGTTATAGTTGTATTATAGTTGTGTTATTGTTGTGTTAAAGTTGTATTATAGTTGTGTTATAGTTTAGTCATAGTTGTGTTATAGTCGTGATATAGCTGTGTTATAGTGGTGTTATAGTTGTATTATAGTTGTGTTATTGTTGTGTTAAAGTTGTATTATAGATGTGTTATAGATGTGTTATAGTTGTATTATAGTTGTATTATAGATGTGTTAAAGATGCGTTATAGATGTGTTATAGTTGTATTATAGTTGTATTATAGTTGTATTATAGATGTATTATAGATGTGTTATAGATGTGTTATAGTTGTGTTATAGATGTGTTATAGATGTGTTATAGTTGTATTAGTTGTATTAT
Source organism: Callopanchax toddi (assembly GCA_006937965.1). Taxonomy (NCBI): domain Eukaryota; kingdom Metazoa; phylum Chordata; class Actinopteri; order Cyprinodontiformes; family Nothobranchiidae; genus Callopanchax; species Callopanchax toddi. Next base: position 133,943 of record SSNR01000238.1, read on the forward strand.
AGTTGTATTATAGTTGTGTTATAGATGTGTTATAGTTGTATTATAGATGTGTTATAGTTGTATTATAGTTGTGTTATAGATGTGTTATAGTTGTGTTATAGATGTGTTATAGTTGTGTTATAGTTGTATTATAGTTGTGTTATAGATGTGTTATAGTTGTATTATAGTTGTATTATAGTTGTATTATAGTTGTGTTATAGATGTGTTATAGTTGTGTTATAGTTGTATTATAGTTGTATTATAGTTGTATTATAGTTGTATTATAGATGTGTTATAGATGTGTTATAGTTGTATTATAGATGTGTTATAGTTGTATTATAGTTGTGTCATAGTCATGTTACAGTTGTATTAGTCGTGTTATAGATGTGTTATAGTTGTGTTATAGTTTAGTCATAGTTGTGTTATAGTCGTGATATAGCTGTGTTATAATGGTGTTATAGTTGTATTATAGTTGTGTTATTGTTGTGTTAAAGTTGTATTATAGTTGTGTTATAGTTGTATTATAGATGTGTTATAGATGTGTTATAGTTGTATTATAGTTGTATTATAGATGTGTTATAGATGTGTTATAGATGTGTTATAGTTGTAATATAGTTGTATTATAGATGTGTTATAGATGTGTTATAGTTGTATTATAGTTGTATTATAGATGTGTTATAGATGTGTTATAGATGTGTTATAGTTGTAATATTGTTGTATTATAGATGTGTTATAGATGTGTTATAGATGTGTTATAGTTGTATTATAGTTGTGTTATAGATGTGTTATAGTTGTAATATAGTTGTATTATAGATGTGTTATAGATGTGTTATAGTTGTTTTATAGATGTGTTATAGATGTGTTATAGTTGTATTATAGTTGTATTATAGATTTGTTATAGATGTGTTATAGATGTGTTATAGTTGTATTATAGTTGTATTATAGATGTGTTATAGATGTGTTATAGTTGTATTATAGTTGTGTTATAGATGTGTTATAGTTGCATTATAGTTGTGTTATAGTTGTATTATAGATGTGTTATAGTTGTATTATAGTTGTATTATAGATGTGTTATAGATGTGTTATAGATGTGTTATAGTTGTATTATAGTTGTGTTATAGATGTGTTATAGTTGTATTATAGTTGTGTCATAGTCATGTTACAGTTGTATTAGTTGTGTTATAGTCATATTAATTGTTTTATACTTGTGTTATAGTTGTGTTTTAATTTTATTATAGTTCTGTTATTGTTGTGTTATTGTTGTGTTATTGTTGTGTTATAGTTTAATTATATTTGTATAATTGTATAGTTGTATTGTGTTGTAATTGTATTATAGTTGTTTTATAGTTGTATTACTGTTGTGTTATAGTGGTGTTTCAGTTGTAATATAGTTGTGTTAGTTGTAATATAATTGTGTTATTGTTGTGTTAAAGTTGCATTATAGTTGTGTTATAGTTTTTTATAGTTGTGTTTTAGTTCTGATAGTTGTATTACAGATGTGTTATAGATGTGTTATAGTTATGTTATAGTTGTGTTATAGTTTAGTCATAGTTGTGTTATAGTCGTGTTATAGTTGTGCTATAGTGGTGTTATAGTTGTATTATAGTTGTGTTATAGTTTTCTTATAGTTGTGTTTTAGTTCTGATAGTTGTATTATAGATGTGTTATAGTTGTATTGTAGTTGTATTATAGTTGCATTATACTTGTGTTATAGTCGTGTTATAGTTGTGTGATAGTTTAATCATAGTTGTATTATAGTCGTGTTATAGTTGTGTTATAGACGTGGTATAGTTGTATTAGTTGTGTTATAGTCGTGTTATAGTCGTATTATATGTGTGTTATAGTTGTTTTAAAGTTGTGGTATAGTTGTGTTATAGACGTGGTATAGTTGTATTAGTTGTGTTATAGTCGTGTTATAGTTGTATTATATGTGTGTTATAGTTGTTTTAAAGTTGTGGTATAGTTGTGTTTTAGTTCTGATAGTTGTATTATAGATGTGTTATAGTTGTATTATAGTTGCATTATACTTGTGTTATAGTCGTGTTATAGTTGTGTGATAGTTTAATCATAGTTGTATTATAGTCGTGTTATAGTTGTGTTATAGACGTGGTATAGTTGTATTAGTTGTGTTATAGTCGTGTTATAGTCGTATTATATGTGTGTTATAGTTGTTTTAAAGTTGTGGTATAGTTGTGTTATAGACGTGGTATAGTTGTATTAGTTGTGTTATAGTCGTGTTATAGTTGTATTATATGTGTGTTATAGTTGTTTTAAAGTTGTGGTATAGTTGTGTTTTAGTTCTGATAGTTGTATTATAGATGTGTTATAGTTGTATTATAGTTGCATTATACTTGTGTTATAGTCGTGTTATAGTTGTGTGATAGTTTAATCATAGTTGTATTATAGTCGTGTTATAGTTGTGTTATAGACGTGGTATAGTTGTATTAGTTGTGTTATAGTCGTGTTGTAGTCGTATTATATGTGTGTTATAGTTGTTTTAAAGTTGTGGTATAATTGTGTGAAAGTTGTGTTATAGTTTAGTCATAGTTGTGTTATAGTCATGTTATAGTTGTGTTATAGACGTGATATAGTTGTATTAGTTGTGTTATAGTCATATTATATGTGTGTTATAGTTGTATTAAAGTTGTGTTATAGTTGTTTTATAGTTTTATTATAGATGTGGTATAGTTGTATTATAGATGTGTTATAGTTGTGTTATAGTTTAGTCATAGTTGTGTTATAGTCGTGTTATAGTGGTGTTATAGTTGTATTATATGTGTGTTATAGTCGTATTATATGTGTGTTATAGTGGTATTAAAGTTGTGTTATAGTTGTGTTATAGTTGTATTATAGATGTGTTATAGTTGTGTTATAGTTTAGTCATAGTTTTGTTATAGTCGTGATATAGTTATGTTATAGTTGTGTTATAGTTGTGTTATTGTTGTGTTAAAGTTGTATTATAGTTGTGTTATAGTTTTTTATAGTTGTGTTTTAGTTCTGATAGTTGTATTATAGATGTGTTATAGTTGTATTGTAGTTGTATTATAGTTGCATTATAGTTGTGTTATAGTTAATCATAGTTGTGTTATAGTTGTGTTATTGTTGTGTTATAGTTTAGTCATAGTTGTGTTATAGTTGTGTTATTGTTGTGTTATTGTTGTGTTACAGTTTAGTCATAGTTTTGTTATAGTTGTGTTATTGTTGTGTTAAAGTTGCATTATAGTTGTGTTATAGTTTAGTCATAGTTGTGTTATAGTCGTGTTATAGTTTTGTTATAGTTGTGTTATAGTTTAGTCATAGTTGTGTTATAGTTGTGTTATTGTTGTGTTAAAGTTGTATTATAGTTGTGTTATAGTTTTTTATAGTTGTGTCTTAGTTCTGATAGTTGTATTATAGATGTGTTATAGTTGTATTGTAGTTGTATTATAGTTGCATTATAGTTGTGTTATAGTTTAGTCATAGTTGTGTTATAGATGTGTTATAGTTGTGTTATTGTTGTGTTAAAGTTGTATTATAGTTGTGTTGTAGTTTTTTTATAGTTGTGTTTTAGTTCTGATAGTTGTATTATAGATGTGTTATAGTTGTATTGTAGGTGTATTATAGTTGCATCATAGTTGTATTATAGTCGTGTTATAGTTGTGTGATAGTTTAGTCATAGTTGTGTTATAGTCGTGTTATAGTTGTGTTATAGTGGTGTTATAGTGGTGTTATAATTGTATTATAGTTGTGTTATAGTTGTGTTAAAGTTGCATTATAGTTGTGTTATATTTCTTTTATAGTTGTGTTTTAGTTCTGATAGTTGTATTATAGATGTGTTATAGTTGTATTGTAGTTGTATTATAGTCGTGTTATAGTTGTGTGATAGTTTAATCATAGTTGTGTTATAGTCGTGTTATAGTTGTGTGATAGCTTAGTCATAGTTGTGTTATAGTCGTGGTATAGTTGTGTTATAGTCGTGTTATAGTTGTGTGATAGCCTAGTCATAGTTGTGTTATAGTCGTGGTATAGTTGTGTTATAGTTGTATTATAATTGTATTATAGTCGTGTTATAGTTGTGTGATAGTTTAGTCATAGTTGTGTTATAGTTGTGTTATTGTTGTGTGATAGTTTAGTCATAGTTGTGTTATAGTCGTGGTATAGTTGTGTTATAGTTGTATTATAGTTGTATTATAGTCGTGTTATAGTTGTGTGATAGTTGAGTCATAGTTGTGTTATAGTTGTTTTATTGTTGTGTGATAGTTTAGTCATAGTTGTGTTATAGACGTGGTATAGTTGTGTTATAGTTGTATTATAGTTGTATTATAGTCGTGTTATAGTTGTGTGATAGTTTAGTCATAGTTGTGTTATAGTTGTATTATAGTCGTGTTATAGGTGTGTGATAGTTTAGTCATAGTTGTGTTATAGTTGTTTTATTGTTGTGTGATAGTTTAGTCATAGTTGTGTTATAGACGTGGTATAGTTGTGTTATAGTCGTGTTAAAGTCGTATTATATGTGTGTTATAGTTGTATTAAAGTTGTGTTATAATTGTATTATAGTTGTGGTATAGTTGTGTTATAGCTGTGGTATAGTTGTGTTATAGCTGTGGTATAGTTGTGTTATAGCTGTGGTATAGTTGTGTTATAGTTGTGGTATAGTTGTGTTATAGCTGTGGTATAGTTGTATTTTAGATGTGGTATAGTTGTGTTGTAGTCGTGGTATAGTCGTGGTATAGTTGTGGTATAGTTCTATTATAGATGTGTTATAGTTGTGTTATAGTAGTGTTGTAGTCGTGGTATAGTCGTGGTATAGTTGTGGTATAGTTCTATTATAGATGTGTTATAGTTGTGTTATAGTAGTGTTGTAGTCGTGGTATAGTTGTGTTATAGTTGTGTCATAGTTGTATTATAGTTGTGTTATAGTTTAGTCATAGTTGTGTTATAGTCGTGTTATAGTTGTGTTATAGTTGTATTGTAGTTGTATTATAGTTGTGTTATAGTTGTGTCATAGTTGTATTATAGTTGTGTTATAGTTGTGTCATAGTTTTATTATAGTTGTGTTATAGTTTAGTCATAGTTGTGTTATAGTCGTGTTATAGTTGTGTCATAGTTGTATTATAGTTGTGTTATAGTTTAGTCATAGTTGTGTTATAGTCGTGTTATAGTTGTGTTATAGTTTTTTATAGTTGTGTTATAGTTGTATTATAGTCGTGTTATAGCTGTTTGATAGTTTAGTCATAGTTGTGTTATAGTTTTTTATAGTTGTGTGATAGTTAATCATAGTTGTGTTATAGTCGTGTTATAGTTGTGTTATAGTCGTGTTATAGTTGTGTTATAGACGTGGTATAGTTGTATTAGTTTTGTTATAGTCGTGTTATAGTCATATTATATGTGTGTTATAGTTGTGTTATAGTTTTATCATAGATGTTGTATAGTTGTGGTATAGTTGTATTATAGATGTGTTATAGTTGTGTTATAGTTGTGTTATGGTTGTGGTATAGTTGAATTAACGTTGTGTTATAGTTGTGCTATAGTTGTATTATAGATGTGTTATAGTTGTGTCTTACTTGTGTTATAGTTGTGTTATTGTCGTGTTATAGTTGTGTTATAGTTGTGTTATAGTCATGTTATAGTTGTGTTATAGTTTTTTATAGTTGTGTTTTAGTTGTGTTATAGTTGTATTATAGATGTGTTATAGTTGTGTCTTAGTTGTGGTATAGTTGTGTTATAGTTGTATTATAGTCGTGTTATAGCTGTTTGATAGTTTAGTCATAGTCGTGTTATAGTTGTGTGATAGTTAATCATAGTTGTATTATAGTCGTGTTATAGTTGCTTTATAGACGTGGTATAGTTGTATTAGTTGTGTTATAGTCATGTTATAGTCGTATTATATGTGTGGTATAGTTGTTTTAAAGTTGTAGTATAGTTCTGTTATAGTTGTGTTATAGTTTAGTCATAGTTGTGTTATAGTTGTGTTATAGTTGTGTTATATCAATCAATCAATCAATCAATATCTTTATTAAAGACACAAAGAGGTCCATAGTAAAAAAATAAAAGGGCTGATACTAAAAACATAAAAACAAATGAGTAAAACAGGTAAAATACATAAAAATGAATAAAAAACTGTTACAAACTCACATAAAGGTTAAAACTCCAATAATTCCACAAACTGGAATAAAATATGACAGAACTGTGTGTGGGGTTTGTCAGAGACAGGACTCTGCTGTTCTTGGAGTCCAGTAGTCTACACATACAGCTGTACATGAGGTCCCGTCGTACTGCCTGACTCGTAGACACTCACATCAACACACATTCTGCTCGCACTGCACCATCTCGGCATTCTACAGTAAGCATCATCCTCAGCCCGTCATGATATGCAACCGTAAGTTTTCTCATGGTGCTTTTCTTATAGTGCCTCCATAGATGGGCAGTGTACATAGGGGTACAGTATGCTTTAAACAGAGCAGTTTTTACAGGTACAGATTACATCCCAAACCTTCGTACCAGAGTGTTAGCCTGAGCATACAGTAGGCGGCACTGTCTGTAGATATCCACATCATCTGTCAGATCTGCAGATATGTGGTGTCCCAAATATTTTACAACTGTACATTCTTTTAGAACAACACCTGATAAAAAAAGTCTGGAAATACTAGTCTACTGTCCTCCTTACTCCTCACGATTAAAAGAGTGCTCTTCTTGGCGTTATAGGCGACGTCAAACTCAGAACCATACTGAGAGCAGACCCTCAATAGCTGTTGAAAGCCAGCACTGTACGGACTGAAGATCACCAGATCATCTGCATACATTAAGTGGTTTATTATTGTGCCATCAACTACAAATCCAGTTTTGCAGTTACTTAGCTGTTTTGACATATCATCCATATAAATATTAAAAAGAAGAGGAGACAGAATACTACCTTGTCTAACACCATTACAGATCTTAAAAGGAGAGGACACACTATTACCCCATTTAACATACATAGACTGGTGAGTGTACCAAAAACACAAAATCCTAATTAAAGACTTAGGAACCCCCCTGTCCTGTAACTTATAAAACAACTTTTCGTGGTTCACGCGATCAAAGGCCTTTGATGCATCAATAAAACCCATAAAAACAGTGGAATTATGCCTGTTGTAAAAATCTAAAATCTCTTTTAAAACAAAAATACACATGTCTGTGCCATGTTTTGACTTAAAACCAAACTGATTATCAGTGGTCAAAATAAAATGTTCCATTCTATTTTAAATTATTCTCTCCATTACTTTAGATAAAACACTGGCCAGCGCTATAGGCCGATAGTTATCTTTACTACTTATCTTGCCAGCTTTATCTTTCAGAATGGGCACTAAAATCACTGATAAAATGGAGTCAGGTAAAATCCCATGAATTAAAAACCCTGTAAAACAAATAGCCAGCAGAGGATAGAGTCTCCTACTGGCATGCTTCAGGTGCTCTGCAGAAACATTATCCATACCACATGCCTTATTGTCCTTTAAGCCCATAACTGCATCATAGACCTCCTGAGGAGAGACCCTCACATCCTCAGTATTATCTATATCATCCACCACAGGGGGGGTACTCTTAACACAGTTAAAAAGCTCACTATAATGACTCTGCCACATCTGGGTAATATTCTCTGACCCACTTATACCATCAATGTTTGCTGGCAGTGGCGTTCTAGAAGCTCTCAGCCTTTTGACTTCCTTCCAGAAATCATTTACACAGTTTTTCTGTAACCTTCTTGCAAGAGCATCAGACCTCAGTGTGTCTTCATTCCTTTTTATAAAACGTAATGCATACTTAAAATTAGCATTTGTCTCTTTCTTTTGATCAAAGAGAGGGCCATGTTTTTGCCGACCTGCCTCAACCCAGTCCTTAAAGGCTCCTCTAGCCTCAGCATGAAGCTCCTCCACATAGTCGTTCCACCCTGGTTTAGCAGAAAATCTCTTATTTTTACACAGAGACCTGCTTGAAACAAGAAGAGACTCTACAACCTTCTCATATAAAGTGCATAAGTCAGCCCCATGTTGAGGGTGTCTGCAGTTAATGTCATGGCAGGCAGCAGCCTGTTTTGGTAGCTCAATCTTACCCAGTCAGCTGTCAGACTGACTCAGGTATAACTTAATGTCCTCCTCTGATAGGTTAGACCAGGCTACTTTCCCTGCACCTATGTCAGTGTTCACAGGCATAACTGCAGGAACATCACTCCACTTTACTGTGAATGCTAAAGGGACATGATCAGTGGTAGCAAATTCATACTTAATATTCATGGACTCTATGGCATTATGAGCATCAGCTGTGACATGATAGACATGGTATATTTGTATTAGTTTTGTTATAGTCATATTATATGTGTGTCATAGTTGTATTAAAGTTGTATTATAGTTGTGGTATAGTTGTGTTATGGTTGTGGTATAGTTGAATTAAAGTTGTGTTATTGTTGTGGTATAGTTGTATTATAGTCGTGTTATAGTTTTTTTATAGTTGTGTTATAGTTGTATTAAAGTTGTATTATAGTTGTGTTATAGTTGTAATAAAGTTGTATTATAGTTGTGTTATAGTTGTAATAAAATTGTATTATAGTTGTGTTATAGTTGTATTAAAGTTGTATTATAGTTGTGTTATAGTTGTAATATAGATGTGTTATAGTTGTGTCATAGTTGTGTTATTGTCGTGTTATAGTTGTGTTATAGTTGTAATAAAGTTGTATTATAGTTGTGTTATAGTTGTAATGAAGTTGCATTATAGTTGTGTTATAGTTGTATTAAAGTTGTAATATAGTTGTGTTATAGTTGTAATAAAGTTGTATTATAGTTGTGTTATAGTTGTATTAAAGTTGTATTATAGTTGTGTTATAGTTGTAATAAAGTTGTATTATAGTTGTGTTATAGTTGTATTAAAGTTGTATTATAGTTGTGTTATAGTTGTAATATAGATGTGTTATAGTTGTGTTATAGTTGTATTAAAGTTGTATTATAGTTGTGTCATAGTTGTATTAAAGTTGTATTATAGTTGTGTTATAGTTGTGTCATAGTTGTGTTATAGTCGTGTTATAGTTGTAATAAAGTTGTATTATAGTTGTGTTATAGTTGTATTAAAGTTGTATTATAGTTGTGTTATAGTTGTAATAAAGTTGTATTATAGTTGTGTTATAGTTGTATTAAAGTTGTATTATAGTTGTGTTATAGTTGTAATAAAGTTGTATTATAGTTGTGTTATAGTTGTATTAAAGTTGTATTATAGTTGTGTTATAGTGTTATACCACACACACACACACACACACACACACACACACACACACACACACACACACACACACACACACACACACACACACACACACACACACACACACACACACACACACACACACACTCTTTGGCTTCAGTGAAATGTCCCCTTAGATCTGGACTATCTCAGCCCTCACTGAGCTCCATCTCTGTCTCACTGACAGCGCTCACCTGCAGACACTCTCTGCCACTCGGAGACCTTCAGTGGATTTGTGATGCGTCAACACGTGACCTCCTAATGAAACATTTTTCTGTCCTTCCACAACAACAACCTCCATTTCAGTTTCTGTGAAGTTTTCTAAACCTCTCTGTTGTCATGATTAATGTGAAACAACAGAAATTTACCAGCTTCTGTCACGTCAATAATTCATGAGGTGCTTTGACCATATATGGCAGAATGTGGGTAAGTAGGAGGCGGGGTCTGATCCAGAAACAGCTGAGAACATTTCGACTTATGGGAGTGATTTATAAAACAGAACAGTGTGGATCTGTGAGGACGCAGAGTTTTTTATAGGTCTGACAATGACTTTGTGTGAGTGAGTACATCATTTTTGCTGAGCTTAAGTACGTTTTTAATAGGCATTCTACGCAAAGTTTTATAAATGAGGGCCCTGGTCTTTAGGCTTTTTCTTTGTGTTTCAGGCATCATGGAGATCACGGCTGTGGACGTGGGTGTGGTGGCTGTCAAAGGGCTGTTCTCTGGGCGATATCTGGCCATGAACGATAAAGGACGGCTGTACGCTGCGGTCAGTACTCACTCATTTAATCACAACAATCAGTTCATTAGAGAGTGAAATGAACCAAATTTGAGATCCAACACAAGCACAATGAACAGATTCGAACGTTCATTAGTCTCCAACTGTAACCAGAATCATCCATCAGAGATCAGTTAAAGCAGAAAGTTGAGTTTCTACCTGTTTCCTGTCCTTTTGCTGCTCCTCTGAACCAAAACCAGCTGCTCTCACAACCAACAAGGTTCATGTTTTTTTCCTTGTTACAACAGGAAGTGTTCAATAAAGAGTGTGAGTTTGTGGAGCGCATCCATGAGTTGGGGTACAACACCTACGCATCCCGTCACCACTCCACGGAGCAGCCGCTGCCAGCAGGAGGAAGCAGCAGCAACAAGCGGCGAGCCAGCGTCAAGAGGCAGTGGTTCGTTTCTATCAACGGCAAAGGACGGCCGAGGAGAGGCTTCAAAACCCGGAGCACAGACAAAGCCTCGCTCTTCCTGCCTCGAGTGCTGGACAACAAAGACCACGAGATGGTGAGGAGGCTGAGAGACAGTCAAGGTGCACACCAGCACGTGGGGGGCCGCGGAGAGCGCCGGAGACGTCGACATCGTGCCAGAAAAGGTCGGGGTTGAGTCTGGGCCTGGGCTCCTGACACATCTACTCATGAATTCTGGATTTTGGCACATACTGCAGCTTGACTGCAATGAAGGACGAGGAAATAGACTTGGAAGCTGCCCTCTGGATTAGTGGGAGTTTTTCTTCATGCACACAGAAAGAAGGAAGTGTTCAGAGGACAGCAACGCGCAGTGGGGCAGGAGACTCCACTGTTTATCAGCCTCTAAGAACTCATGTTTCATGTCTTCCAAATGTAAACAAATGTTTTACAATAGATCAAATATCTGTACTATTTTATAAAATCCTTTTTAGTACAACAAATCAACTTACCGTGGAACATTTTGTAGATGCTAAGATGAGTCCCAGAGGCTCACCTGTCAGGTCACCTGCAGCAAAGTGAGACAGGAAGTTCTGCCTGGAGCTCAAACAAGACTTTTTACTAATCATATGAATATTTATTTGGTGTGAAATGTAAGTTATTGTTAATAATATTTCTGTATTTTGCTGTTGTTTGATAGTTTTCACTGACTGCCTGGTTCTGACATAAACACTGTGGTCCTGACCTAAAAGAGAAGCTCTGGTTTGACTGTTTCTATGAAAACATGAATCTTGACTCCTCTGTTCCATAATCAGCAACGTATTACCCCCAGCTCTGATACTCAGTCCAATCTTCTCCTTTAAGACCTTTTTTGCCTCAGAGTACTCTCTTCTCTTTTGCAGGACCTCTGGCGCATAGTCATGATCTAGATTAACAGCCTTCCCATTGAATTGAAATCCTTTCTTTTGCCATGTCATCCTCAGAATTTCTTCTTTCATCCTGTAATTTGCAATTCTGCCGACAATGGATCTCGAAGATGCTTCTAAAGGTGGTTTCGCCATCACTGCTTCCTGTGTGCTCTCTCCACTCTTGACTTCATGTCTGGCTGTGCTTCCAATCCATGTCTCAAAAACCGTTCCATGAATACGGCCATCAACAGTGCGTTGTCCTCAGCTCCCTCCTTCACTCTTTGTGATGATTCCAGTTAGAATGGGTGAATTTATTTGAATTTAAGTCTGGAGCACACTTTCTATGCTGCCATCTTGCTCCTGTCAACAGGAAGTCCCCCGTTACACCAAATTCTATAATTTAAACCCGTCAAATTTTGTGACTTCAGGAGGGCTGCAGAAATTGGTGAAACACCAGAAGAGAGGAAAACGATCACAGCTGGTCAACAGATTGAGTTTTTGAAGATATTTTGGGTTTGTTGAGACCAGACCTGATACTAAGAAGAAATATGTTTCACAGAAAGAAACATAACAGGAAAACGTTTAATGAAATGTAAATTAAAGGTGTGGTTTACTGTTTTATTTAATACATTTGCAGTGTTCTCTGTGTAAATCAATGCCTTATGAGTCATTTTTATAAAGAAAAAACTGTGATGCTTCTATTCTCTGATGCAAAAGTTTGCTGATGCAGAGGTTTGCTGGAAACTGCAGGATTCCTCATTATTATTAATGATATGCACAACCCTCACTTCTGATTGGATAACAGAAACGTCACTCCTCCCCCCTTATTCAGACCACATCAAAATGTCAGATCCTGAATCCGAGGGTGAAGGAGAAATTTTTAGAGAAACCAATTCCTCAGCGTTTGTCTTAGAATGTTTCAGAATGGTAATACCACATGTGAACTGACATGTTCTCCTAAAAGAGCAGAACGTTCTGCTGTGACACCTGAACCGGGGCCAAAGCAGACCGTAGGACGTGGGAGTTGCTATGTTAACATTAGCATGTGTGGCTAACCACAAAGACCTCAGAATAACTGCTAATATCACAGCAAAAACAAACTTACTCAACCGTATCCTTTACTGATCTCCTATAGGAAAATATCAAAACTGTGTGTGAGAGGCGGTGTCCTAAACCTCTATGCCACAGTTCAGTTATGACGTTGTTCTGTTTCTATGAACATTAAGCGTCACGTAACATAAATCAAGATCGCAAAAAACCTGCCTCACTTATGATTTTGTGGGTCACTTCTCTTTAAGAACATTCTTGAATGTAAATTTAAATAAAATCATATATTTTTTACTGACCAATGGGGGTCCCAGACCACACGAGAGCCCTAGGCTCAATCCATATCTAGCCTGTGCATTATCTGGCCCTGCCTGTGGGGCGGCGTGATGGGCCAGAACATGTATGCTAACTCACAGTGTGACGTAGACCTGTGAGGTTTTTCAAATCCTAGTGTTTCAATCTCTATTTCCTATCAGAAGCTATAGCTGGAGATCCATGTAGAAGACTGTTTTCATGTTCAGCCTGCATGAAAAGCTCACAGTGACCAATAATAATCAGAAAAAACATGGGGGGAAAGGGTTTTCAGTAAACCACATCTTTAAAGGAACTTATCTCGTCTTTATGTATTTAAGGAACCTTTCATTTATAACTTTTAAATCTTATTTCTCGTGTCCACATTAACACCAGCCTTTGACTCCTGATTTAGAACTGACTGTATTAGTTTGTTCTTTGTCATTTATGTTCCATAAAACTATTGATCTATATGATAATCTATATAACATATCACCATGTTCCTGTCCCATGTTTGTGGAGAGTACCAGGACTTGTTTTTTTCCACTTAAAGTGCTGACCCAGACGACCGTTAATTGTTAAACATTAGTTAGTCGAGTGACGAGAATCTGACCCAGAGACTAGTTAGGAAACTAGTAGAACTAAATTCTAATTCAGTCCGGTTCTACCAACAGGCTCGTACAGTTTCTATTATCACCTTAATAAAACACGGGTGTGTGTGTAAGGGGGTGTGTGTGTAAGGGGTGTGTGTGTGTCCATCTCCTGCAGTGTGAACATGGTCTTGCTGAAACGTCGCCTACCAGCAGCCGATCTCTGGTTTGTTGGTGGAGATTCTGCCGGCCTCGTTCCCATCTATAGGCAGCAGCATATAAAGCCTTGTCATCCTATACCTGCAGGCAGGGGAGGCTTCCTGGCCCAGGACAAAAGCTCCTCCCAGGGGAGGCCTGGGAAGCTATGCCGCCTGAGACTTTTAAAGCCTTCTTTGAAACGCCGACCAAAAGCTGCAGTGGATAAACAAGGCTGGCCCTCCTGAAAGCAGAAACTGTGTCACACAATGCTAACACCTCGCTGGGAATCACTGGACTCTAATATTACTTAACAGGAATGCAGGATTTCAGAGAGGTTAGGGCCTTTTGTGGCCCCGTCTGGTTGAACATTTATGGAGTGAATCTCCTTCTCCTCAGGTTTTAGTAGATCTGGTAGGGTGCAGGTTGAACATGAAGCTGTGACGTTCTGTGAGCTGGAGACCTGGAGGAGTTCTCCATGGGGAGCCTTTCACACCAGTTACCTAACAGCTGAATGATCCACAGCCTGTTGCTGTGAGAAGGTCTTCAATCATCCCGAAGGTCTCGTCAGCTTTACTGTCTGAAGATAGGAATGAAACAGTAGATCAAAAATCCTTCAGATTCAGAACTAACTTTAATCTGAGCTTATTAAGTCAGTCAGAACTGAACGCCTAATGTGGAAGAATGAAAGTCACCATGAAGTTCAGGAAAACCTTTAGATCAAAGCAAAAAAGTTAAAGCTTTTGAAACATACCTTTAGAGGGCTGACTATCAAAGTGAAAAGTTAAAATAAGATCAAACTTTAGAGTTTCTGACACAGGACGGCCCAGTGATGACAGAACATTAACATGTAAATGGCGACCTCTAGAGGCCACTTGGCTCCAGCCTAAAGCCACTGAACTATGTAAACTGTTTACACTGAACTTTAAACCATGGCGACGCAAAAAAAAAAAAAAAAAAAATATATATATATATATATATATGTAGAAGAAACAAGAGGATGGAGTTCTAAACCTCAATCTATGAAAAACACAAAGAACTGAATCAGAATCAAGGTGATGGTTAAAGGAACAGATGTTTAAAGGAAATCGGGCTCAATTTATTCTTCTAATCATGAATGAAAAATTAACTCTGACAGCAGTTATTCATAGCCAGGTGATTATTTTAACAAAGGCAGCACCTTACTGGATGAAGGATGTCGGTCTCAAAGACCTCAGGAGGTCCTTAAGGTGGACCTTTAAGGTGGACTTGTGACTAACTTTGGGCTGGTCTCTCTCAGAGTCACTCTGAGGGCTGAGGATTGATCCAGTTCACTGATAAAAAGCTTCTAATATTTACTGATCATGGATTCCAAACAAAGCTCTTGAAATGATCAATGAAAAGTTGTTTTGATTTAAATTAACTGAGGTGGTTCAAATGTGTTCACTTCCTCTCCTCCTCATCCCTGACAACCTTCAACCAATCAGCAGCCAGGAAAGTTTGACTGTAACCAGGTCTCTGAAGCTCCTCAGCTTTAAACAAACTCAGAGTAAGACGTTATGGTTAAGTGAGTTCCTGAACTCAGACTAATATTAAATAGATAAATATGGTTTGATATTAAACTGATGAAGGTAGAGTCATAAATAAAACACTGAGAACAAACAATCAGAACCTGAAAAACAAATAAAGAAATAAACCTGTGAGTGGAGGAGAGGAGATCTATGTTCTCTGACCAGAACCTGAGCTCTGGTTCACTGCATGGTGGTGACGGTGGTAAACCATCTGAAACCTGTCCCCTCAGCGGTACCACCTGCATGAAAATAGGGGTTAGGGGGACAGGATCTTCCTGAAGTCATGAAGAATCCTGAAATCTGTCATGAAGAGCAACGTAACCCAAAGATCCTCAACAGAACATCTCAGCATGATTACAGCAGCTTCCAGGACCATGGAGAGCGACAGCTGTTTGGCACACATGGCTTTGGATCCAGGTTCTGCAGGAGGTCCTGTTGCTCATCCAGTGGTCCAGTGGGTGGAGGTTCTGGTCCTCTCAGTGTGTCCTGGTTTTATTGGTTGTAAGGTGGAGGTTTGATGGGTCCCCCCTAAAGACTGGTTCTACATGGTTCTGGTGAGTCACCAGGACTGGAACCATTAAGAAGTGAAGACAAAGCCACTGGTCCAACCTGAAGGTTCAGTCAGGGCGGGGAGGAACCGGGTCATGGGTCAAAGACCTGGAGCAGACTTGAACAGGTCCACTCCTGAACCCAGCTGAGTCAGAACTGAGCGATTCAGTTCAGCCCAGTCTCATTGTTCTGAATTGGAACCAGGACCCAGCCTGAAGTGGGCCGGTGTTTGTTCCGGATATTGTTCGTTTACAGATCTGTCTCCTGTCGGGTTAATGGCTCAGTTTCCGGTTCTACATCCTGCCAAATAGACACGCTGCTGATAGAGACTTGGAACCAGCCTTTATTAGAGGCTGGAGCCATTATTCTGATCCGGTCCGGCTCCGTGTGTTATGATTGTATTTACGGATGGACCCTGGAGCGAACACAGACAACTGAGGAAACTGGATGTAAGTGAAAACAAGCGATTTATTAGTATTGTTGGTGCTGGTGCTGGAGGTGTGGACCTTGGGAGGCCCTAGCGTCCCAAACGGAACTGTACGCCACCTCATATGAGTTGAGTGAGGAGGGGGTGTTGGAGTTGGCGACCGGCAGGGAGACAGACAGGCAGGCAGGTAGATCAGAGGAGGATGATGATGATGATGATGATGAGGATGAGAGGGCAGCCAGGGAGACCAGGAGGAGCGGAGACGAGGGAGGAGTGACCGGCTGGAGATCCAGGTGGAATGGCAGCAGACCGGAGCAGGATGACGGGAACCGAGAGGAAACACTGGAGGGAGGAACAACAAGGTTAAACTAAAGTACTGAGGAGATCTAGGTTAAAAGGCCATAGTTACCACGGGGAAGTGGACACAATGAACTGGCGTCTTCCTGGTGGGACGCTGATCCTTTTATGTTGTGCTGATGAGGGTGATGTGGTGATGGGCTGAGTGGTGGCAGCTGTGATGATGAGCTGAGGGGTTGCAGCTGTGGGTGGTTGGGAGCTGTCCAGTTGGTTAGGGAGGAGGAGGCGTGCCTGCTGGGGCCCAGGATATGACAGTACCTCCCCCCTAACGGACGCCACCTGGCGGACAAGCCAAAGCAGGTGGGGCATACTGCACAGGAACAGAACAGCGGCCCGGAACCAGGGAGGAGGGACGACCAAGAGCCACAGAAGAAGGCGACAGAGAACATGGTTGACACCATCGGAGAGGACGAGGAGGAGCCGGGAGGGGCCCTGATGACGAGGAGCCGCGGAAGGCTTGAAGGAGGGGCCGTTGGAGCCTGCGAAGGGCTCAGGAGGGCCAGGAGCCGGGCCCAGACTTTGAGGGGGGGCTCTGGGGAGACCGGAGCCGGACTTTGAGGGGAGACCCTGGGGATGCCGGAGCCGGACTTTGAAGGGAGACCCTGGGGATGCCGGAGCCGGACTTTGAAGGGAGACCCTGGGGATGCCAGAGCCGGACTTTGAAGGGAGACCCTGGGGACGCCGAAGCCGGACTTTGAAGGGAGACCCTGGGTACGCCGGAGCCGGACTTGGAGGGAGACCTCGGGAACACCGGGGTCGAACTTGGAGGGAGGCCCTGGGAATGCCGGTGCCGGACTTTGGGAGAGATGCCAGAGGCCGTAGCGAAGCTGGACTTTCGGAGAGATGCCAGGGGCCGTAGCGAAGCTGGACTTTCGGAGAGATGCCAGGGGCCGCAGCGAAGCTGGACTTTGGGAGAGATGCCAGGGGCCGTAGCGAAGCTGGACTTTGGCAGAGATGCCAGGGGCTGATGCAGCGAAGCTGGACTTAGAGGACATTGAGGGCTGCTGTAGCAGCACAGGAGGGTTTCCAGGGGCTGCAGCAGGTCTGGACTCAGGAGGGGCTAAGAGGAGGACTAGACTTAGGAATGGGACGCAGACTGACTGGGACTCTGGAACAAGAAGGAGGGACTGAGAGTCGGACCGGCAGCCAGGCCTGGACTGAAAGGAGGGACGGTGTCAGGTAATCCTCAGTGGACTGTAAGCAGAACCCTGGTGACATGACCCGGACCGACGAGAACCAAAAAACCACGACTGCAGGGCTAGAAACCAAGACCAAGGACCAGAGACTAAGACTGGATGGGAGGACCGGGTCTGGAGACTCAGAAAAGGACTAAACTGAGCTAAGGGATCCACGAAAGCTGAGGGACCAGAACGGGGACAATACTAAGAAACCAGGAACGAAGAGCTGAGCTAAGATGGGGACACGACAAGGGCTGTAGGAAACAAAACGAGAATACATGGGCAAAAACGACAGAGGCTGAGACAGCAGGAACAGGACTGAGGCTGGGACGGAAAGAAAAACCCGGAACCGGACCAAGACGACCGTGAACCGCCCCGGGCCGAGGCGGCCGGGGACCGGCCCGGGCCGAGGCGGCCAGGAGGAAAACAAATGGAAAAAACTGGATGCTAAAGGCTGAGAAGAAAACAAAACCAGAGCCCGAAGGCCAGACCTAAACCTGAAGGCAGGACCAACAACCGGACAAGGAAAACAAACTGAGGACCGGGGACCAAGCAAAGGAACCAAGGACCGGGAGCTAAAACCGGACTCGAGAGACAGAGACTAAAGAGAAAGACTGAGGTCAAACAGCCAAAAGACCGAGGGTGACGGCTAGGGAACGACAGCCAAGGCTAAGGAGACTGAGAGCTAAAGCACCGGAGCTGATGCTAAGAGCCGGGATCAATAGTAGAGAGATGGAGGGTTGAGTGACTGAGGGCTAAAGAACCGAGGAGACCAAGAACTAAAGGACCAAGAAAACGGGGCCGAACCAGTGAGTACAGAACCAGAGACTGGGTGCTGGTGACTGCTAAAAAACGGGGACCAGAAGCTAGTGAACGCTAAACGAGACTGACGCTACGCAGCCGGGACTAAGAGCTGAGGGAAAAAACTGACGAACAAAGGCTAGCGGCTGCAGGAACGAGGCTGGGAACCTAAAGCCTGAGGGACCAGAGCTAAGATAGGACACCAAGGACTAAGACCAGAAAACCAGGCAAAGGCTGAAGGACCGGGAAGCTAAAGGCAGAACGATGGAGAAAACGGGAACCGGGAGCTAGTGATAGCTATACGGGGACTGGGTTAGTGAGTGCTGAACGAGGACCGATGAGTACTGAGGCGAGGAGCGGGCTGAGGGACCAGCTGCTAAAACCGAAGGACTGGGGCTCGGAGCTATGCCGAAGGATGGTGGAGCAGAGGCCGGCCCGACGTTTACTGAACGGGGAACCGGATCGGTGGAAAACCAGAGGAGCACGGAATGCTAAGCCAGAGGGGAGCTAGGACAGAGGGACCAGAAGCTAAGACCGAGAGACCAGGAGCTAAGACCGAGGTGCTGGTGAATTCTGAACAACAGAGGACCTGAGAGGAGTAGTGAGTCCTGGGACTGAGAAGCTCTGGAACTAGGACAGGGACTGGAGGAACCAGGGCTGGGGCCGGAGGAA
Organism: Callopanchax toddi; assembly: GCA_006937965.1. Taxonomy (NCBI): domain Eukaryota; kingdom Metazoa; phylum Chordata; class Actinopteri; order Cyprinodontiformes; family Nothobranchiidae; genus Callopanchax; species Callopanchax toddi. Next base: position 152,917 of record SSNR01000238.1, read on the forward strand.
CCAGGCCGGAAAGGGACTAGAGGAACCAGTACTGGGGCCGGAGGAACCAGGCTGGAAAGGAACTGGAGGAACCAGGAATGGGGCCGGAGGAACCAGGCCGGAAAGGGACTGGAGGAACCAGGACTGGGGCCGGAGGAACCAGGCCGCAAAGGGACCTACCCTACCCTGGGGAGGTCGCCTGGCTCAAAAACGGCTGTGTTGAGCTGTGTCGCAGGGTCCTGTAGGCCAGTTCATTCTGTTATGATTGTATTTACGGATGGACCCTGGAGCGAACACAGACAACTGAGGAAACTGGATGTAAGTGAAAACAAGCGATTTATTAGTATTGTTGGTGCTGGTGCTGGAGGTGGGGACCTTGGGAGGCCCTAGCGTCCCGGACGGAACCGTACGCCACCTCATATGAGTTGAGTGAGGAGGGGGTGTTGGAGCTAGCAACCGGCAGGGAGACAGACAGGCAGGCAGGTAGATCAGAGGAGGATGATGATGATGAGGATGAGAGGGCAGCCAGGGAGACCAGGAGGAGCAGAGACGAGGGAGGAGTGACCGGCTGGAGATCCAGGTGGAATGGCAGCAGACCGGAGCAGGATGACGGGAACCGAGAGGAAACACTGGAGGGAGGAACAACAAGGTTAAACTAAAGTACTGAGGAGATCTAGGTTAAAAGGCCATAGTTACCACGGGGAAGTGGACACAATGAACTGGCGTCTTCCTGGTGGGACGCTGATCCTTTTATGTTGTGCTGATGAGGGTGATGTGGTGATGAGGTGAGGGGTTGCAGCTGTGGGTGGTTGGGAGCTGTCCAGTTGGTTAGGGAGGAGGAGGCATGCCTGCTGGGGCCCAGGATATGACACCGTGCTGTTTGGACCTCTGAGGTTCGGGTCATGATAAGGAGGCATGCCGGCTCCAGTGATGAACTTTACACGCCCCCTGGTTCTCGTTGGAGAGCTGCCGCAGGCATGTCGGCCTCGAAGACCGTGCTGGTTCTGGTGATAAGATGTTTCTCTGGACTGACCTGGATGGTGAACTGCTGGGAGGCCATCTTCCCCCTTGAATCCGGGGGGGGGGGGAGCAGGAGGAGGCCAGCTGGGATGGGATTTACCTCCTGGGTCCTGGACATCAAGAGGCTGTGGCGCCTCTACTGCAAAGTGGGGATCGGATTCCACCTGCAGGTTCTACCGGACGTCAGTGTAACGGGGGTCTACACCGAGAACCGTTACAGTGATTTTGATGATCTATAAAAAAAATGAAATCCCTGAGTTTCAACCTGTCCATCATCCACAAACACAGTCTTATAGCAGAAAGAACCATTACCATCATGCTGGTAAGTCCAGGGTCCGTCTCTCCTCTGAGCAGAGGTTTGTGTTGCTCCTGGTTCTGTTGAGCTGCAGCCTAAAGGTAGAACCAACGTTCAACCCAGAACCAACTGAACAACAGATGAAGTTCTGCTGAGTCCAAACTGGCCAGTTGACTGAATCCAAAAGTGTTAAAGACACTAAAGAACAAGCTGATCTCCTGAAGAGAACCAGCTGATCTCTAGAAGAGAACCAGCTGATCTCTAGAAGAGAACCAGCTGATTTCTAGAAGAGAACCAACTGATGTCTAGAGGAGAACCAGCTGATCTCTAGAGGAGAACCAACTGATCTCTAGAAGAGAACCAACTGATCTCTAGAAGAGAACCAACTGATCTCTAGAGGAGAACCAGCTGATCTCTAGAAGAGAACCAGCTGATCTCTAGAGGAGAACCAACTGATCTCTAGAGGAGAACCAGCTGATCTCTAGAGGAGAACCAACGGATCTCTAGAGGGGAACCAACTGATCTCTAGAGGGGAACCAACTGATCTCTAGAGGAGAACCAACTGATCTCTAGAGGGGAACCAACTGATCTCTAGAGGAGAACCAACTGATCTCTAGAGGGGAACCAGCTGATCTCTAGAAGAGAACCAGCTGATCTCTAGAAGAGAACCAACTGATCTCTAGAGGAGAACCAGCTGATCTCTAGAAGAGAACCAGCTGATCTCTAGAGGGGAACCAGCTGATCTCTAGAGGAGAACCAACGGATCTCTAGAGGAGAACCAACTGATCTCTAGAAGAGAACCAGCTGATCTGTAGAGGAGAACCAACTGATCTCTAGAGGGGAACCAGCTGATCTCTAGAGGAGAACCAACTGATCTCTAGAGGAGAACCAACTGATCTCTAGAAGAGAACCAACTGATCTCTAGAAGAGAACCAACTGATCTCTAGAGGAGAACCAGCTGATCTCTAGAGGGGAACCAGCTGATCTCTAGAGGAGAACCAACTGATCTCTAGAGGAGAACCAACTGATCTCTAGAGGGGAACCAGCTGATCTCTAGAGGAGAACCAACTGATCTCTAGAGGGGAACCAACTGATCTCTAGAGGGGAACCAACTGATCTCTAGAAGAGAACCAACTGATCTCTAGAAGAGAACCAGCTGATCTCTAGAGGAGAACCAACTGATCTCTAGAGGAGAACCAGCTGATCTCTAGAAGAGAACCAGCTGATCTCTAGAGGAGAACCAACTGATCTCTAGAGGGGAACCAACTGATCTCTAGAGGAGAACCAGCTGATCTCTAGAAGAGAACCAGCTGATCTCTAGAGGAGAACCAACTGATCTCTAGAGGGGAACCAACTGATCTCTAGAGGGGAACCAACTGATCTCTAGAAGAGAACCAACTGATCTCTAGAGGGGAACCAGCTGATCTCTAGAGGAGAACCAACTGATCTCTAGAGGAGAACCAGCTGATCTCTAGAGGAGAACCAACTGATCTCTAGAGGAGAACCAACTGATCTCTAGAGGGGAACCAACTGATCTCTAGAGGAGAACCAACTGATCTCTAGAGGAGAACCAGCTGATCTCTAGAGGGGAACCAACTGATCTCTAGAGGAGAACCAACTGATCTCTAGAGGGGAACCAGCTGATCTCTAGAGGGGAACCAGCTGATCTCTAGAGGAGAACCAGCTGATCTCTAGAAGAGAACCAGCTGATCTCTAGAGGAGAACCAACTGATCTCTAGAGGGGAACCAGCTGATCTCTAGAGGGGAACCAACTGATCTCTAGAAGAGAACCAACTGATCTCTAGAAGAGAACCAACTGATCTCTAGAGGGGAACCAACTGATCTCTAGAGGGGAACCAACTGATCTCTAGAGGAGAACCAACTGATCTCTAGAGGAGAACCAGCTGATCTCTAGAAGAGAACCAGCTGATCTCTAGAGGAGAACCAACTGATCTCTAGAGGGGAACCAACTGATCTCTAGAGGGGAACCAACTGATCTCTAGAGGGGAACCAACTGATCTCTAGAGGAGAACCAGCTGATCTCTAGAAGAGAACCAGCTGATCTCTAGAGGAGAACCAACTGATCTCTAGAGGGGAACCAACTGATCTCTAGAGGGGAACCAGCTGATCTCTAGAGGAGAACCAACTGATCTCTAGAGGGGAACCAACTGATCTCTAGAGGGGAACCAACTGATCTCTAGAGGGGAACCAACTGATCTCTAGAGGAGAACCAGCTGATCTCTAGAAGAGAACCAGCTGATCTCTAGAAGAGAACCAGCTGATCTCTAGAGGAGAACCAGCTGATCTCTAGAGGGGAACCAACTGATCTCTAGAGGAGAACCAGCTGATCTCTAGAAGAGAACCAGCTGATCTCTAGAGGAGAACCAACTGATTTCTAGAGGAGAACCAACTGATCTCTAGAGGGGAACCAAC
>SSNR01000238.1:166653-182897 GCA_006937965.1 Callopanchax toddi
GCTAGAAGGTAATATAGAGTTCTAACTGTAGAGGTTAACTAGCAGGTAATATAGAGTTCTAACTGTAGAGGTTAACTAACAGGTAATATAGAGTTCTAACTGTAGAGGTTAACTAACAGGTAATATAGAGTTCTAACTGTAGAGGTTAACTAACAGGTAATATAGAGTTCTAACTGTAGAGGTTAACTAACAGGTAATATAGAGTTCTAACTGTAGAGGTTAACTAACAGGTAATATAGAGTTCTAACTGTAGAGGTTAGTAATCTAGAGTTCTAACTGTAGAGGTTAACTAACAGGTAATATAGTGTTCTAACTGTAGAGGTTAACTAACAGGTAATATAGAGTTCTAACTGTAGAGGTTAACTAACAGGTAATATAGAGTTCTAACTGTAGAGGTTAGCTCACAGGTGATATAGTGTTCTAACTGTTGAGGTTAGCTCACAGGTAATATAGAGTTCTAACTGTACAATGTACAATAAGAAAGTTAACATTTCTATTGATCCTTTTTATATTTTTGTGATTTTTTGGTTGTTTAGTAGCATTTTCCTATAGCCTGGTAAACCAGACTATATCTGGAATATATAAAAGTCTGCAGAGCAGAACTGAGGTCTAATTTACTAGGCTAGCTTTTTCCAGGTCAGTGTAATGCTTTCTTGAAAAAGGTATGAGGACTAGAATGTGCTCCACCCAGTGGTCAACCTGCCAGTTAAAGAGTTAGAACTCAGTCAAACATATTTCATCCATTTACTCTGTTTTAAAATACAGACAGTTCATTAAAAAGTTACAGAACTGCAAATCCGTTTCTTTCTAAAGAGTTTTCCAGAGTTACCATGCTGCTCAAAGAACATGTCCCTCTTTTCTTCCAGCACTCGTACAACAGAGCTGACTGCACCTTCAGAGAGCAGATCCTGGCAAATGGCTACAACATCTATATCTCTGATGGACACGGAGCTCTTCTAAGTTTGGGAAGCAACCAGCAGAGGCTGCAGGGCTCAGACCGAGCCCTTCCTGCTCTGGCACAGTTCCTTCCTAGGATAAACACCCTGCAGCAGAGCCTCTCTGCAGTACCGGATGTCCCCGACCAGCTGGGTCAGACAGAAGAGACTGAGGATGTGATGGACTCATTTGGAAAGCTCTCTCAGATAATTCACAGCCCAAGCTTTCACAGCAGATGAGACAGCAGATCAAAGTTCTAATGAAGGATGTGTCCTAGAAGGTATGCACCCTGACTGGTGGGAAGGGTCTGAACAGAACCCCCCGTTCTGCTGAGTCGGACCCTGGACCAATCCCACTTTGATTAGCAGATCTTCTTCCACCTTCTGGACAAACCAGGATGTGTGTTCAGTCATCTTCTCTAAAAAAAAAAAAAAAAAAATCCAAAAGCCAGGGTCCATCTTTGGAGAAACAGAAGCTCAACATTGATATGGTTCTCGCAGATTTGATATGAAGCTGCTGCCATGTTCAAACCTCTGATGGAGAACTGATTCCAGGACCTGGAAAGGAGATGAACCTTTAGGACCTCAGCAGCATGAGCTGTGCTCAGGTTCCTCCTGTTCAGGAGGATGTTGTTCTTGTATTTATTTGATTATTTAATAGTTGATGTGTTCATTCTTTTACTTGTTTTATGATAAATGTAAAAAGTGTAAAAGTTGTTTTTAAATAAAGTTGTCATATAAAAAAATTTAGCCGAATTTCTGTATGAAAAGAAAATTCTGAAGAAAACGTTGTTTGGAGACCTTGTAGATTTGAACGTGTTTTGTTCTTCATGAAGTGAAGGGAAAAGGTCTCCTTCCATTGCCCAGCTAGACTCCAGGAGTCCAGACTTGTCCCTCGTTGGGGACATTGGGACTGTGACCTGGTTTCTGGATGGTGAACAGGTCAATCAGGAACCAAACTAAAACTGAAAGGTTGGACTGAAGCTGAACAGGAACCTTCTGAAGGCCCTGATGACTAATGTTCATCATCTGACCATTAGTTTACTTTATGGTGTTTCTGCTGCTGCAGTAGAGTAGGATGATATTTCAGGCTGTTGAAGTAAGACTGCCTCATGGTAAACTGTAGAGATTAGCTAACAGGTAGTATAGACCCCTTGACGAGTGAAGTCCAGCATCCAAGGTCCCGTCCCCAGAAGACAGCACGCTGAGCACGTTATCATCTGTCAATCACTTGAGCTAAATAGCAGCAAAACGAAATCTATTAGCATGGTTAAAGCTCCTATGTGGAGCATTTTTCTCTGTTTCAAAGTTTTCTAAATGTTTTAAATGATATTTCAGGTCTAAACTATGATCTATGGGTAGAGTTCCACAACATCTGTCATTCTGATGAAGACCCTCCTTCCTCCTAGAGACCCCGTTGAATTCTTTCTAGCCAGCGAACTCTTTTAGCCAATAAAATTTAAATTTCTGCATTGTCGGCTTTCTGTCAATGTGCATACACTTCAAGCAAACCTGTATCAGTAGGGGGCGCTCTTGTACAGGACGCTCTGTGTGTTTCTGTTTACCTCTCAGCTGTTCATGGAGGACTCAGAGCTAATTTCTACTAAAAACCTACCCATTCATCGGCTAATGACGGATTTATTTGTATTTTTAAACATTTCACCTCACAGAATAGCAAGGCTTGCCAAGGATACACGTTTATTTTGGTCAAGAACTTCATTCAGGACCAAGTCATTTCCGGCAGCTACAGAGTCTAGCAGCAGCTCGCTGCTACAGAGCTACGTATCAGAAGCAGCAGAGACAGAGAGGGCTCATCAGAGCCTGGTACAGTGTGGGAATATGATTTATGAACGGTGAGTGATTAAACCTACAGTTTGAGCGGCACAGTTTATGCAACGTAACGCACCATGTGCACGCACACGACCGCACGCATGTGTCGAGGTGATTTGGGGAGGAGTCGTAGGACGTTAGATTCAGTGTTGCCAGATTGGAAATGTTAAAGTGTCGTACCAGCAGTGCTTTAAGTGGGGCGGTGCGGAACAGTACGCAGTACCGGGACTTCTGAATTTGACCCCTCAGCGTACCGCCACTTATTTCCAGCGTTCCGTCCGTACCGGGAGTTTTTCTGGTATTACGTCAATATAATTTTGAGCTTTTCCGGTGGCCGTAGTTGCCTCATTACGAGTAGCGCATGGCGGGAGGTGCAGAGGGCGAGCGCGGTGGCGGTGCAGGAGAAACGCAGGTGGATGAGAGAGCTCATCTGTCAGCCGTATTTAGTGACTCCAGGAGGGTGGCAGAATTTGGTGAAACACCGGATGAGAGAGGAAAAGCGGGGACTCGCGTCCCCTGAACGGACCGCTCCATGATTGGCTCAGAGCTCGGGCTGAGATAATTCTTCAAATTGGTATTAAAAGACAATAATTTAAATATTAATGACGGAGAGCTAGCGCGCTTATGGAGAGGAGCAGCAGCGTGCCATGGCGCAGTGGATCAGACAGGTGGAGGAGGAGGAGCTGAGAGCAGCAGGTAGACTCTTAAGTAATGATCAGATCATTGTCAGTTATAAGTTTGTTCTTTTTGGGCACAAAATGGACCAGAGTGTCAAAACAATGTCGACTTTTCTGTGTCTGAAAAGCAGTAGAAAAACAACAATTTTTCCTCAAAATGTTATTTCAACCACAAACTAATTAATGGGGATCTTGTGCACAAGAACATGTGTTTAATTATTTAAATATATATAAAAATAATAGATTTCTATTGGTATTGTAAATATATATCTATAAATAATATAGTTCTATATGGATGGATGGATGTCTACACGGTGCCTTCAAGTTTTTGTTTTTTTTTCATCCTAGAAAAAGTCAGTAAAACCTGTTTTTGTCCAAATGAAGGAGATTTATGGTTCATTTTCTACAGATCAAGTAGCCTTTAGCCCTCATCATTACTACAATGTGAAATTTACAGTCAATCGATGTGATCGGTATCGGTGATCAGCAGCAAAAAACGTGATCGGAGCATCCCTAGTTATTATACATAATAACCTGATGAAGTTTAGATTTATAGGCTGTAATAGATGTCAGAGTATAAACCTCAGGGTGTTTAGTAAATGTTCCAGTCTCATGCTGCTGCAGAGCTGAAGACAGTAGAGGTGTTGGAGATGATGAGGTAAGCCAGACTCAAAGTCTGCAGAGCAGAACTGACGGTCTAGTTAACTAGACTAGAGCTGAATATCTTCACTAGACCTCCTGTGACATTTATTATGGGCCAGGTGTAGAAGAGAGGACAGGTAGAGAGGTGTCTTGTCCTGAATTGTCTTTTAGACAAATAGAATCCAGTGATGGAGTCTACAGGTATGAAGGGAGGACACATTGGGAAGAATTAGTGACTAAACTGATGACTGAGTGAATCTGAATTTCTTTCATGAGGATTTTATATATATATATATATATATATATATATATATATATATATATATATATATATATATATATATATATACAGAGATGTATATTTATATATATAATCTCGAACTAATAAGGAGAGTACCGGCACTTATTTTTTTCCACTTAAAGCACTGCGTACCAGGATCTTAAAATGATCGTATTTTAAGAAAAATGATCGTACACTATGAAGTTACAGCCCGACATGTCTGATGACCCACAGTTTTAATATCAGAATATCAAACACTGTGCAAACTTATCATCTTTAAAGTAGTTTTGTCTTTAAATAATCTAACACAATGAATAAAACAAGCATCTCTTACACAGATTCCACACAACAAGGGGCTCAAATTATCATATTTATGGAATTATTGATCGTACAGAGTGCTAAATTATCCTACAAATATGATAATTATCGTACATCTGGCAACACTGGTTAGATTAAAAAACTGCTCTCTTAATGAAATAATTCACAATGCGGCTTTAACACAGCGCTGTAGGCTGCACAGATAAATGAAAGGACAGTAACGTAACATTTTACAGGTTTCCAGCTGATAAAATCACCAAAGTCAGAGAGTTCTAGTGGATAAACCACCACATCATGGAGCCAAAGTCTCATGACAGAATAAAAAGTTAAATACTGCCTCTCATGTCCAGACATGAACAAGTTAGCCATCTAATGACTTACACTGTATGTCTTTGTAGCCAGATTAAATTAGTTTATTTTGATATAATTACACAAAATGTGTTCTGTAGGGAGAGTGGGGTAAGTAGTGCCAATGTTTTACTTAAAGTGCATTTAAAGTAAGGGGACTAATGCCTCCATTTAAACTATGTACATATAATTTAGGAGGTTGTGCATCCCTGGGAGCATTTACTTTGGATCTGAAGTAAACTGTTGGTGAAATTTAGCTTTAGCAAAAAAAAAAGTGGTTTTGTGGCACAATATTGTTTCCTTAATGTTTCCAATAAGTGCTTAAACATGGCCTAGTGGCACATGAACACAGAACAAAATAAAACCTTTCAAAAGGAACACCTGATCATCTGTAACTTATCTGAACCTCTTCACAGATTCAACCTGCTCCTGAACAATCCACATGTCAACACTGAATGTGAACGTATGCTCCCTGCTGACTGTACCACCAAGTCTTTGTGGTATCACATCACCTATAAGGATGACTCCTTCATAACGTTCTCTAAATGTGAAGATGGCCTCCCCATCAACAGACCTTTTACAACTTTGCTTCAGAAACTTTGCCCATGGGGCCCGGCCGGGCCCAGCCCGAACTGGATACATGGGCTCATTCACCTGTGGGCCCACCACCTGCAGGAGGAACATGAAGGGTCCGGTGCAATGTGGATCGGATGGCAGACCATGGCGGGAGCTTTGGCGGTCCGATCCCCGGACTTAAGAAGTCGGACCTGTTCCCAGTGAGGGTTGGACTCCTCCAGGCCTGCCCTTTGTCTCCGGTCCTGTTCATAACCTTTATGGACAGGATTTCTAGGCGCAGCCGTGGTGTGGAGGGTGTTGAGTTTGGTGACAGGAGAATCTCGTCTCTGCTTTTTGCGGATGATGTGGTCCTCCTAGCTTCATCAGGCTCTGACATACAGCTCTTGCTGGGGAGGTTCGCAGCAGAGTGTGAAGCGGCTGGGATGAGGATCAGCACCTCCAAGTCTGAGGCCATGGTTTTCGGTCAGAAAAGGGTGGCTTGCCAACTCCAGGTCGGGAGAGAGGTCCTGCCTCAAGTGGAGGAGTTCAAGTATCTCGGGGTCTTGTTCACGAGTGAGGGAAGGAGGGAGCGGGAGATCGACAGGCGGATTGGGGCAGCGTCTGCAGTGATGCGGACGCTGAACCGGTCTGTTGTGGTGAAGAAGGAGCTGAGCCGGAAAGCAAGGCTCTCGATTTACCGGTCGATCTACCTCCCAGTCCTCACCTATGGTCATGAGCTTTGGGTAATGACCGAAAGAACGAGATCGCGGATACAAGCGGCCGAAATGAGTTTTCTCCGCAGGGTGGCCGGGCTCAGCCTTAGGGATAGGGTGAGGAGCTCGGACATTCGGGAGTAGAACCGCTGCTCCTCCATGTCGAAAGGAGCCAGTTGAGATGGTTCGGGCATCTTGTTAGGATGCCCCCTGGCGCCTCCCCAGGGAGGTGTTTCAGGCATGTCCTGCCGGCAGGAGGCCCCCGGGTCGACCCAGGACACGCTGGAGAAAATATATCTCTGGTTTGGCCCTGGAGCACCTTGGGATCCTGCCAGAGGAGCTGGTAGAAGTGGCTGGGGAGAAGACCGTCTGGAGCTCCCTAATTGGGATGCTGCCCCGCGACCCGGACCCGGATAAGCGGAAGAAGACGAGACGAGACGAACTTTGCACTGATCTCATCACCTTCAACATTCTCCACTAATCCAACATCGTCATAGGATTTGGATTTTTTACCTGCAAACTTCACAATGACAGACAGTCATCAGCATCACGCTGGACATCTGAGCTCTCATAATCAGTGGCATCGCTAAGTGGAATCGGACAGTCACGCTCTCCTGAGATACTGGAGACAACCTTCTGTTTGGGTTTGGTTGGTTTTGACCCTTTCAGAGCCCTCTTCTGATGTCCACCCTTTTCTCCTTTTCAGCCTGTTCCTTTTCTCTCCTGTGTGCAGTGTAGGCATGTAGGGCCGGTGGGGCCCGGCCCCACCAGGTGTCGCTGTGAAGCCCAGGGCCCCAAACCCAGACCGTCCAATTAAAACACTGGAATATCACATGTGACGTTACCTTTATGTTCTGTGGGAAAGCAGAGCTCCTCAATCTAGTGTTGTTTAGCTAGTTAGCAACAAAGACTAAGACCATTCAAAGTAGATTATTTTTGATGATTTGCATCTTTCCTTTTAAAGAAAGGATCAACACTGGTGAGTGAACCTTTATTTACAGTTTCATGTATGAAATGGTTGTTTTCTTAAATTAGATTTAGATTAAATCGCATTTCTAATGTGAACGCTTGTGCTACAGTATTTTATATGATCAATCAATATTGATCACAGTCAGTTTGTATGCATCAGTTGAACTTTTCAGAGTAAGAGTTTTCAAAAAATCAGCTGCTCATTTGTCACCAACCTGCAGCAGAATGTCCTGATCTGACTAGCCATCTCTGGTCAGAGGACGATTGACTGGGTGATATTAGCGGTGGGTGTGGTTTTTATTGTTGATAAATGACTGACAGAATGACTTCAGTCACCTTTAACTGAACTGAATACATTTGAGTTATTAGCTTGTAAAAATGCTCATTTTTTCCTAAAAATTAGACCTAACTCTATGTCCCAGGTCCTCCTTCGTTCTGTCTGCATGGTGGTGCAGTGTGTAGCACTACCTGTGTAGTCGCAGGTTCAAAATCCAGCTTTGACCATTCCATTTGAGTCACACTGTTCCAAAAATAAAAGCATCTAGTTTGAATCAAACTTTTCAAAATAAAGGCCTGAAGGTTGATTGGGAGTGATCGTGTAAAATGGAGAAGTCAGAGAGCAGCTGTTGGTAAAACAGGTAAATTTACTCACACCAATAAAGTCACATAGTTTAAAATTCACCACAGGACAGTTGACAATAGTGTGATAACCTTATCAAAGTGCCAACACTTACAATGGAAAAATACTGAAGTTTACACAGAAGTAGAGAACAGATCCCAGGTCAGCCAGGAGAGAAACGCTGACTACACGTCAACGTGCTTCAGCTTCGAGAATCACCCTTATATTTAGAAAGGCTGATTCCTATGATACATATTTGACTTATTAAAGCTTTTTCTTGTGTTTAAGGACTTAAATACATTTTATTTTATCTCCAAAAGTAGATGACATAATTAAAAATAGCTACAGAAATGCTAAAGCTGTGAAAATCTGAATTTTGATCCAAAAAAGATTTCATTCATGGAAATAAAACTTAAATACTAAAGGGAGACATGCAACAATGCTGAGTTAGAAGGCCTCTTCTGATGAACCAACCGTAGGAAAGAACTAGTTTAAGAAAAATCTCCAAGTGGCAGCAGATCCCAGCAACACTCCTCCTCCACCTCCAGGTAGCCATCAACAAAAGGACTCCAGCACCGAGGTTCTGACTCTGATCCTGATGTTTCACATACTGATGAATCAAACCGGGTTCCCATGCATTTGCCAAAATCAAATTCAAGCACTTTTTAAGCAGCTTGAATAAACCTTTTCAAGATTTGCCAGAACTCTACACTGGTGATGAATTACATGATAGAGAAGGGGTCGGATGTTCATGATGGTGGAGCGGCATAGTGAGAAGACTCCTCCCCTCTCTGCACCGCCTCTTACAGCACGTCGGTCTGGGATTGCACTGTGACCCTGTGACCTAAGGACAAGACCCACTGGTGACATCACCCAAAGTGGGCGGAGTCTCTAGAAACAGGAATTAGTCCTCTGACCAGAGCAGTACTTGTGGTTGGTCAGATCAAGAGACACTGCTGCAGATGGGAGTCTAATGACTGTTGGTTCACCTCCATCAGCCAGACTGATGGAGGTCCTCTGAGTTCATGACTTAGAAATAAAGTCACATTCACTGCAGGACATTTACAAGTTAGCAGCTAATTTTCTGTGATTCAGAACAACAATAATAATAATAATAATAATAATGCATCAGTTTTATATAGCGCTTTTCAGGTCACTCAAAGACGCTTTACAGAGTTGCATTATTCATTCACACAGTCATTCTCACCGGTGGTGGTAAACTACGACAGACGTCTGTAGCCACAGCTGCCCTGGGGCAGACTGACAGAGGCGAGGCTGCCGTTCTGCGCCATCGGCCCTTCTGACCACCACCAACATTCACACACAGTCACACTCACATTCACACAGGCAAGGTAGGTGAAGTGTCTTGCCCAAGGACACAACGACAATCTAATCCAGCCAGAGCTGGGGATCGAACCGGTGACCCTCCGGTTACCAGACCGGCCACTCTCCCAACTGAGCTAATGCCGCCCCAACAAGTCACAGACCTGGCAGGAGCTGGGATCGAACCGACAACCCTACAGCTGTCAGACGGCCGCTCTACGTACTGATGCATCCGTTAGCTGAGCTCTACAGTTTGTTCTAACCAATGTCTAGATCGTTATGCTAACGCACACGCTAACAGCAACATGAACAACAAATGGTCTCATGCTGTCACTGTCACTGATCTGCAGCAGCGTCTCTCCTGATCTGACCAGCTATCAGCACCGCTCCTGTCAGAGGACTACTTCCTGTTTCTAGAGACTCCTCCCACTGTGAGTGATGTCACTGGTGGGTGTGGTAAATGACACAAACATCCTGGAAGTTTCTCCGGAAACAGGAAACGTTCAGACCCACCCAGGTCTGCGTTCTCACAGGTTTTCACCAGGATGTATTTATTTATTTATTTATTTTTAAATCTGCATCAGGAAAAAGGGAGATGTCTCTAGAGACTAAACGGAAAAAGTCCCGCAGAAACCAGGCTGATTTTTAAGGAGGGATTTTGTTTAAAATCTTTTTTCACTTCCTCCAGTGATAAAAATGATGTCCGTTCCAAACCTGTCCTTAGAACTCCAACCGCTTTCTAAACCGTGAAAATTCCACATCGTAACTCAGACTGGTTCAGGCATTTCTACAAGCGTTAGGACCCTGACGACATGACGTCCCATTAAAGACCCAATCAAATCCCAATCTGCAGGTCACATGGTCACCCTCCTACGCTGACCTGCGGTCGTCTGAGAACAGGGGTTAGGGTTAGGGTTGATATTTTGTGTGAAGTGTTTTTAAAGGCTGCAGGAGCAGTGGAGAGGTTTCCCTTTAATCCATTATGTTTCAATAAAAACCACCTGACAGACTTCAGGCTCCTGGATTATTAAAATGATCTGCTGTCTGAAATCAGGAGGGAACGTTTGAAAAGCGGCACTGATCTGAACCGTTTAAACCTGAAAAATAAAACCAATCATAAAAGCCTGACAGCGCCAGATGTTCTGGAGTGTTTCATCTTTGAGCTGAAGACCAAACTGGTGCCGTCCTACATGAAAACAGAAAAACATGGCCGCCTTCGTGATGCTAACACGAAGCAACAGCTGCTCTGAGGACTACGACCTGCTACAGGTCCTGTGGAGAAACACCAGGACCTGCTGACGGCTGGTGAAGGAAGACGGAGATGCTAAGAAGAAAGCTGCTCACAGAAACACGTTTTCGTTCTTATAAACCTGAGAAAGGAGAGGATGTTTTCCTCAGAGTGCAGTACTGTCCTCCTTCCTGCTGAATAGACGGAGGTTGAAGAATTATTGTAATTAATGTCCCAAAGCTGGTCTTTATCAGCAAGCTGCATGGATCCAGAAGGTCATCGCGGAGGCTGGTGCTCTCAGTGTGTCTTCCTGTAGTAAACAAAGGTTGCCACCACAACTACTGATGCTACAATGGCTACAGTCCTCCATCGTGAAAAGCTTCGGATCACCCCCACCTGGAGACATGACAGTAGTGGGGTTAGAAGCTCCTGGTCCTGAGTGGTCCAGGTTTACCGACAGCAGGCGACTCACCCAGCCACCCTGCTGCACCAGCCAGGGGTAGAGCAGCTCCCTGATGACCTGAAGAACCCAGCTGATCACGATCCTGATGTTCTCCAGATGGTTGGTGGTCAGAGCCTTTCAAACACAAAAATACACCTCTAAGTGGAAAACCTAACCCCAGGTTTACAGTGGACTAGGACCCCTGAGGGTGGGACCCTGTTTTGGCTAAGATAGGAGATATGACCTATGATTGGATAAGTGATTTATTCATTTAGCTCCAGTTCATCTCAAACACGTTGAAATAAAGGAATGTGAAAATAATGACGTCATTTTTAGCTTCAACATGTTCGCTATGACATCAGGATTTACTGGTTTAAATCTGGATCGGATCTGGACGGACTTGTTGCCTCCAGCCATGTGACCTTTGAACTGGTTCAGTATTTTAACCCGGACTAAGTGGAACAGGGTACTTGTGATGAACCTCACTGCCATCAGGGTGATGACTGACTGATGTGACACTCTGTGGAGTTCAGGACTCAGAACAGGACGTTAAAGCTTGGGGCACACAGAAGACGGGTGCGTTACGCCACGGAACCGCCGCGGTCTCTTGGGTACACAGTAGGGTGCCACAAACCATTATTTTGATAGTCGAGTAATCACCGATTATTTTTGTGATCAGTCACTAATCGGATCACGCTACATTGGACTAAATGTACAGTTTATTGCACAGCAGCATGCAGCTGCTCTTATGTAATCATCATTAGCTTACAGCTTGAAGTGTTTAGGGTATTAGCCAATTTAAAATAAAGACAAGATCATAGTTAAACTTTTAATTGCAGCTTGTAGCAATCTTTAACCGTAGCATAAAGTGGAATATTATTTATGAAAGTGTTGAAACTGCTGTTTGCCTCATGGAGCTGCTGCACAGAGTTTTGCTCTGCAGGACCTGCAGCTCAGAGCTCTTTGGCTCGGAGCTCCGTGTATACAATTAGTACTAGGATAAACAAGTTATTGCTGTATATAATAGGAATTACAGAGAGGACGCGGACCGGCATCTCCGGGACGCGGCGTTGTGCTCTCCGTGAACCCACTCTCAGTAACTATAATGTTTTGGTTTTTTTATAACGGCGCGGGCGCGGCGTATCTGTCTTCTGTGTGTCCCAGGCTTTACGTTTTAGAGAACACGCCTGTGTTTGACAGCCACCAGCAGGAAGTTACCCTGTAGATGAGTCTGTAGGCCAGGTGGAAGAGCGCCACCACCCGCCCCCAGTTGATGCCATCTATAAAGATGCTCCTGGCCACCATCATGAAGACCTCCTTGGCACAGTTACTCTGAACCTGATTGATCAGCCTGGGGAAAGAAACACACGATGAGCTCTGTCTGGATTGCAAACCATTAATAACAAATTAAAAACCTTAAGAGCCGTCTGTGTTGGTTCCAAGATAATTTAGCTTGTTATCTCTATGAGATCAGATGACTAACAGTCGGTTCAACTATTGAAATAAGAGGCTGGTCTTCAGGTGGTCCAGAAGTCTGCTGCCAGACCTCTGACTTTGCTCACAGAATGAGTCACGTGACCCGATTCTAAAGTCACTACATCAGCTACCAGTCCGTTTAGAATTTATTTTAAAATCAAACGGTAAGGACCGATCTGATCCAGCCTCACCTCTCCTCTCAGTCTAACCAGGTCCTAAACCCACTTCAGGACCCCAGAAGACCCAGTGGTCTCCCTCTGCCGTCAGGGAGGTTGGACCCTGTGGACACTTTCTACAAAGCAGCTCAAGACATTTTGATTTTTTCATTTTCCTATGGAATCATTTCCTATGGTATCTTCTATAAACCTTTAATTCTTAGCAACTCTGACTGTCCCACTTTCACATCTGATGCGACTTTGACTGTCAAAACAGTTCCAATTATACAACTGACATCAGCAGTCTGACCACCCAGGAGGTCAGTTTTACACAGCATGTACGTACATACAAGTACATACATACATGTGTGTATTATCTCACAGAACACATGGCAGTTTTCTGCTACATATGGGACCTGTTCCTGGTCAACTACAGGCAGAAATTCAGCCCAAGTGGTTGTGTTACAAATGTTCAATGGCAGCACGACCATGATCAGGTATGTGAGAGAAAGAAGGGAAAGGCTGCTTAGCACAATGCACCACAGCAAGATGGTGGATGAAAACAGCCTAAAGAAAACCCAGAAGTGATCCTATTCTACAACCAGACCAAAGGAGGAGCAGATACCAGATGGTACACAGAGGTGGCCCATGGTACTTTGGTGCAACAAGATAGAGTCACCACTCTGAATGCCTTTCTCAGGGATCAGCACCCTGAATTCTACACAGACATTACCAATGGATGACGACGCTTCCTCACAGAGCTCTCAAAGGAGCTTGTGACACCTCACATGAAGAGTTGACTGGAAGGTACCCCAGCCCTACATCACTGAAGCAATGGGAAGGAGTGGAGTGACACAAACCAACCACAGGAAAGAAGCACAGAGGATCAGCAGAAGAGAAAGAGGTGCCAGTTGAGTCCAAGAAACAAAAATCACAAAGCCACTGATTGCTGTTGGAAATGCAGTTTCCTTGTGTGCAGTGGTCACAGCCAGAAGCAAGTAGTTTGTGACAGCTGCACACAGTGAGAGGAGATCAAATGTTTGTGTGTGTACATATGAGTGGACCGTTATGGTCTCCAGACAACGCCGAATGTTCTCCATTAGTCCTCCAGACATAAGGACACACAAGCATGTTTATCACCTAACTGTTAAGCGCTAAAATGTGAATGAAAAGTAAAAAATATACATGTCAAAAATGAAATGATTCTTTTGTTTGAACCAAATATGATATCTTAACCAAAATGAGAGAAACATTTTTAGTTTATTGCAAAAACGCATTGATTTTGTGGAAGAGTGGGGTCGTGATACAAAAATTGCAATTTCTTAAATTAATAAAAAAAATAAATAAAAATGCAAATGACTCATGTCACTAACATGATTTATGAGGTATACCTGTAATATGAAACTATCATAACTGTTTTCATTTTAATTTTAATTGGGGTCATTGTTGACGCCACTCGTGGAAGAGCGTAGGTATTGGTAGGTGGTTTGGGTAGACCTCTGTAACCATTTTAAAACCAGTTCATGTTTTAATAATAACAAAAAATGAAAGTATATGTTTAAAAACAGCGACAATATAAAAACAACTCTTTCTGCACTGTTATCTAAATAAAAACCCTGGACGTTCCGTCTCTGGTCCTATGATGACCTCTCATCTGACCCACTCTGAGTGATGGATCTAAACGAGCTTCACTTTCTAAAACGGGGACAAAACATAATGAACTTATTCATAATCTTCTAGAGTTTTGAGATTTTGATTTTCATGGACCAGTAAGTAGTTTAGAAGTGATCCGATGCGCGAGGAGGTCCAGAGCGGGCACTAGAGGGCAGTAGGCGGTGGCATCAGAAGTCCACGGTCGTCTCATCAGGCCCAACATTCAGTCCAAACGGTGAGTCAAGACCACCAAACGTAGAGGACACGTGGGACCACCAGCAGACGTGACCTTGGGTCAGCATGAGGACAGCCACAAAGGCTCAGTCAACCAAGATATACCAAAACCAGCTCAAGCTGCACAAAATATTTGAGTGTTTAACATAATTTATATTTTTAACAAAGTAGTGATAGAAAGACTGTTTGCTCCTGACTCGACTCAGTGGTCTGACACAGCTGGTTCCTTTGTGTCTCTGCTGATCAGGTGTTTAGAGGAGGACTGAGGTCAGTCACAGGGACTACAGGGGACGGGGTGCAGACTGCTCCATGGACTTCTTACCTCTGGAACTCTGCATTCCGGTTCAGTTCATCTGCGATTTTAAGCAGCTGTTCCACCACTTCTTTGACTTGAGGATCGTCTTGTTCATCAGTCCGTCCTCCCAGGTCCTCAGAGCGGACGTGTCTGTTAGGATCCTCTGTGTTGATCCGCTCAATCACATACCTGGAAGAGGTCCAGAGAAAACACTTCAACTTTACTGGTGTGGTGGACAGCATCCTGACACCTTCTGGTCTAGAACTGGTCTGGGAGCTGATCTAGAACTGGTTTAGAACTGGTCTGGGAGCTGGTCTGAGACCTGGTCTAGAACTGGTCTGGGAGCTGGTCTAGAACTGGTCTGGGGAGACCTGGTCTGAGACCTGGTCTAGAACTGGTCTGGGAGCTGGTCTGAGACCTGGTCTAGAACTGGTCTGGGGAGACCTGGTCTGAGACCTGTTCTAGAACTGGTCTGGCAGCTGGTCTGAGACCTGGTCTAGAACTGGTCTGGGGAGACCTGGTCTAGAACTGTACGGGTATTAATAAATACTCTATGGACATAAATAAATGTTCCCTCAAAATAAAAATAAAAATGTTCTTATATCCAAATGAGGGGGTGGAGTTTTCTCTGTGGGCGGGGTCTGATAAGACTGCAGGTCCTGGCTGAGACAGACTCTTTAAGTGGAAAAAAGAAGAAACCAGTGCTTTAAAAGGTCCCATATTCTGTTAAATTTACTCTCTAAAGATCTTCTTACAGTCATATCAGTCCCAAATACTGTGTCTGAGACCAAAAGTGTTCAACTATTTTCACCGTTTTCACTTCCTGATTCTCATTTTTACATTAGCTTAGCTAATGCTAAAGGAGTTTCGCCGGAGGTGAATATTCGCCTGCAGGGGGCAGGTGAATTAAAGCTGATCTTGTCTTTTATTTGTCAGCTGAGGAACAGTGTTTCTAACATGTTGAAGTCTGGATGCTGGCAGCTGATTAGCTTCTAGCCTCCAGACGGTGCAGATGAAGAACAGGTCCAACGTACCCTCTCAGGACCACCACTCCCTGCTCCAAGATGGGATCATCAGCGACATCTGCAAGAATCACACCACTCATCATTAGCATCATTAGCATTACACTGTTGGCCTCAATTAATTCTAAAAAGTCAAATTCAAGGAGAGTTTTTCTGGATTTTTCAGGGCCTTACACTAGTGATGACACACAAACAACAGTCACTAAAACTAAGGCTGAACGTCTTTGAAACATTTTTAGGAATGTTACTGAATGAAATCCCTGTGAAGGATTTATGGATACTTTTCATTTTAATTTAAAGCTGAATTAGGATTAACTGAAATGTCCATAAACATAGAAAAAGTTCTAGAGTTTAATCAAAAACTGAGTAAACAGTAAACCCTTAGACAAGATACCAAAACTTATTATTTTAATAAAAATCAAACAGAAACTAAATGTTTATTAGAAAAAACTGTTCTACTGAAATCACAGCTTTTATATTAAATGTTTGTGAACTTGCTCTTATTGTGAACGTTGTGACCAGTCTGTAGA
>SSNR01000238.1:183836-200476 GCA_006937965.1 Callopanchax toddi
CATTGTGTTCATTGTGTGGACTGTCTCTTGTACACATGTAGAGGAGTATATCTGACAGGTGTGTGTCCCGTTCCGCCTGGAAGGTGTGTGTCCCGTTCCATCAGGAAGGTGTGTGTCCCGTTCCATCAGGAAGGTGTGTGTCCCGTTCTGTCTGGAAGGTGTGTGTCCCGTTCCACCTGAAGGTGTGTGTCCCATTCCGTCTAGAAGGTGTGTGTCCCGTTCCGTCTAGAAGGTGTGTGTCCCATTCCGTCTAGAAGGTGTGTGTCCCGTTCCTCCTGGAAGGTGTGTGTCCCGTTCCTCCTGGAAGGTGTGTGTCCAGTTCCATCAGGAAGGTGTGTGTCCCGTTCCTCCTGAAGTCGAGCTAACTGTATTTCATCCTAACAGTCAGACATGGTGGTAGTGAGATGGTCTTCAGGACCTGGACCACTGGCTGGAGCTGATGAAACCATGAATTCTGCTGACTACCAGGAAACCCTGAAGGAGAATGTCTGACCTTTGACCTTAAACAGGTTCATGATGAAAACCCTTGAGCGTGTCTGAACTGACTGAAATCTGATACTTTATAGCTGGACAGAGGTGTGGAGGCTCCACAGAAACAAACAGTCACACACTCTTCATACAGGAACACGCTGCATTAGACTGAGATACAATAACATTTCTACTGTGAAGGTTTGAGCTGTTTTATGTGACTAGTTTATAATAGTGTATTAAATAGGTCAGTATGATAGATATAGGAACTTATATATGAAGTGATGGTGGTAAACACGCAGACGTATAGGCCTACATTTAATAGAAGAGAGTACGTACACACACACACACACACACACACACACACACACACACACACAGTTTATACTGTATATATGGGTTTGAAATGGCACTAGTAGATACTGCTGGGTGAGATGAGGTGGAGGTGTTTCTTCTACCTGCTCCTTTTCTCCTTTTGTTTTATAGAAACAAATGACAGGTTTCATCATGTCGGATTGTATAAAGTTCATCCTCTTCTACATCCAACCACCGACGACACTAATAAAGACGTTGACACCTGAACTCCTCAGCAGGAGGAAACTTTACAGAAAGTTGGAACCAGGTTTTAAAAGGCCTCCAAACGAAACTTTAGTCCAGTAAACCCAAACTCCTCATTAGAGAACTGACTCTCCGCCTTCCGGTCTCCTACAGGGTCCCAGTCTCCTACCGCCGTCTCGAAGTGTTTTCGATCCTAGTCCCGGTTCCTACCTTCTCCTCCCTCCGCGCCCTGCGCCTCCTGCTCGGCCACCAGCCGGTCCTCCTCTCGGCCGTCAGCCATGGCTCCGAGCTCCGCTTCGCCCTGAGAGACTTTAGATGTTAGTCTGAGGATCCTCGCTGGGCCTGAAGCTGAAGAAAGTTCCGAACAGACTCCCTGAGCCAACCCGGAAGTAAGGCGGAAGTAGAACGGCGGCGCCACGCCTCGCTTTCCCAGAAACCACCTGGGTCTGAGCAGGACCTTTGCTCGCTGATCTCTTGACCCTGAACTTTCTGGGCCACCTTCAATACCAGACACTATAAAAACTACTAACATTTGATTAGCAGTGGTGATAAAATACTTTCACCATAGAGGTGGATCATTTCATCTTTTAAATAATGAACAGGATGGATTTAGGACCAAACATTTAACAGATCAAAGATCTAAAAACGACTTTATTAGTATTTTTACTCACTTTGATGTTATTGATCATTCAAGGTTACTTCATAAACTCCATCAGTCTGGAATAAGAGGTGTGGCTCATCAATGGTTAAAAGTTATTTAGAAAATAGAATCAGTTTGTTCAGATAGTTCATAACTGAGTGATGGAGTGCCACGAGGGTCTAAACCAGGGGTGCCCAAACTTTTTCCCTCAGAGGGCCAAAATGAAAATATATCAGAGAGCCGTGGGCCAAATACACAAAATACAAATATTAATGATAAAGTATAGAACACTACTTTTATTCATTTTGCAGTTATTTTACCATCCTTTCTGTTTAAAGAACATTACTCAAAATATGACATATGTCACATATAGGCATTTAGAACAAACAACTGACTTTGTTATTTGTAATCATATGTAGTGCTAGCAGCTCCCTGGTCTTTTTTGTTTTGGGCATCACCTCTGCATTGTGACAATCCTGCGTGCTTTGTCTCGTAGTGACGATGAATATTATACTCCTTGAGTACAGCAACGGACTGGTTACAAATAAGGCAGACCGCTTTACCATTGATATCTGTAAAAAATAGTCTTCCTCCCAGCATTTTTTAAAATGCCTTTTGTCTGTGTGCCACTGACGACGACGCTCCATGTTGATTATAGCTGCTTAGGCTAGCAGGCAGCCTAGCAACCCGTGAGCTTGGAGCAAGTTTGATCCGGTCTGGTCCAGCAGCAAAGAAGGCTCATGGGATTTTACATTTATTGACAAACTATAACTATTTGTGGTTTTATAAAATGTGCAAATGTGCATGCATGCATAAATCTACTCTAAATGTCCATTGTAGTTACTTGTATTTCAATTTTGATTTTAAATTGTGACATTTCTAAGATTTTGTTGGCACCATGAGTGAGGGCTATATGCAGCCCAATATAGAGTCATTGGGCTTGTTCATGTAATGCTGAATTGGCTGAGGAAAACAGTGAGTTTCTGGATTACTGGTTCATGTTCACCCAGCATCCAGGGTTCTCCACAGAGGGCCAGGAGTGCCAAATTAAATAATCAGCAGGCCCACTTTGGGCACCCCTGGTCTAAACTGTTCATTTTGTTCAATATAAGGACCTGCTACTTGGTACTGTTCTATTTGCTGATGATACAACATTGTTTTATTCAGGATCAGATATTACTGAAGTGATCAAAGTAAAAAAACTGGTTTGATAGAAACAGAACAGTAGCCACTACATCCGAATAAAATACATTTTTTATGGTTTAGTGACACTCATGTATCAATAATTCATTTATTTTTTTCCTGTTGAATTAAATAAATAATTTAATAAACACCTTCCTAATGACCTGAGCTGAACTTCCTTAAGAACCTGGACTCTTAGACCACATCATGGTCTCTCTCGTTATGGTGGCTTTGATTTTATTAGAGATGTTAATTCAAATGTTGACAAAGTTCTTTTCATCCCCTCCATAAGGAGATCCTGTTAGTCTGGACCCTTATCGATACCTGGTCTGGAACAGCAGGGATATTTGATCCAACAGGTCACATGGGCGTAAGGATGGATCCTCCAGAAGGCTCAGATGTTTGGTTCATAAGGAGGGACCACTCCTCACGTCCTCTCATAGAACCACTTTCAGTCAGTTCCTGGAGTTCTCCATGGTGCTCGATGCTGACCCTCAGGTCCCTTAATGCTCTTTAAAACAATGCTCTGCCTGGTCCGGCTGGGTCTACCTGGTCTGGCTGGGTCTACCTGGTCTGGCTGGGTCTACCTGGTCTGGCTGGGTCTACCTGGTCCGGCTGGGTCTACCTGGTCTGGCTGGGTCTACCTGGTCCGGCTGGGTCTACCTGGTCCGGCTGGGTCTACCTGGTCTGGCTGGGTCTACCTGGTCCGGCTGGGTCTACCTGGTCTGGCTGGGTCTACCTGGTCTGGCTGGGTCTACCTGGTCCGGCTGGGTCTACCTGGTCTGGCTGGGTCTACCTGGTCCGGCTGGGTCTACCTGATCTGGCTGGGTCTACCTGGTCCGGCTGAGTCTACCTGGTCCGGCTGAGTCTACGTTGTCCGGCTGAGTCTACCTGGTCCGGCTGAGTAGACAAAATCAGCTTCTAGGTCAGTTAGTAAAGATTATTTAGCACCTTCAGAAAAAATGACAAAGTACTTTTTACTTCACTAATACATCATGAAAATTAAAAGATGGTTGAAGACAAAAAAACAAAAGAATAAACATTCAAAAGATTATAAAAACAAATGAATAAAACCAATGATAAAACATAAGAGATGGAGCGTACGGCTTTATCAGTTCAGTAACATAAACAGGAGCTTGACCATGTAGGGCCCTGAAAGTTAGAGTCAGGATTTTAAAATGAACTCTACATTTAACAGGTAACCAGTGCAGAGACCTCAGAATAGGAGTGATGTGATCTTTTCTGTTTGCTCCAGTGAGGAGCCTCGCTGCAGAGTTCTGGACCAGCTGAAGGCCATAAAGGGCTTTTTGGTTCAAACATGTGAAAAGTGTGTTACAGTAATCTAGACGGGAGGAGATAAAAGCATGAAGAACCATTTCCAGTTCAGGTTTTGACACCAACTTTCTCAGTTTGGAAATATTTCTCAGATGATAAAAACAGTTTCTGACCAGCTGTTTTGAGTGACCTTCAAGAGACATTGATTGGTCGAAAATACCCAGAATCCTCCAGTTTGAATTCAAATGATCAATATGTTGACTGATCAGAGGGACTATTCTATCAGGGGCAACAATCAGACATTCAGTCTTTTCAGGGTTTAACTGAAGGAAGTTCTTTTCTAACCAGTTAGTTATTGCTGACAGAGGCCCGACCACAGCAGGGGACCCAGAACCCACCAGGCATCCGCAGGGGGGAGAGCAGGCAGACCCCCCAGCACCCAGCCCCAGAGACACCCCAATACGCCGGCGGGAAAAAGGCACCACCCAATGTCGAGGCGCAGCCGGGAAGGATAAGTCACCACAGAGGAGGGCCTAGCATGTCACAGAAGGGGGGACGACAAGACCCGACAGATAAACGGTCCCACCCTCATGCACGCACGCGCGCACACACACACACACACACACACCTTGCAAACATACCAGGACACACAATAGACGCTGTACACCCACTCTCACTCCTCATGCATACTCTATGTTCCCAGGACCGGAGACCAGCGCCCTAAGGGTGAAACCGCCCCCAGACCCAGGAGGCGGTCCCTTCCGTACCGGAGTGAGGATGAGCAGACCGCCATGCCGGCCACAGAAGCTGAGCAGCCCCCCACCACAAACCCCGACCAGACGGCCCGCTCTACTACCGGCCCCCAGCCCCGGGTAGTAAGCAGAGAACAGGGACGTTCTCCCTCTGCCTGTTGATGCTTTTTATCAAAACCAGATTTCCCAGATTTTGAATCTAGAGTCTTGCTTTTTGACTCAGTCAGCTCCTTCTTCACTTCTACAGACCAGTTCAGCGTCCATCACTGCAGACACTGCTCTGATACTCCTGTCCATCTCCCTCCTTCCCTCTAGAGAAAAAAAACCCAGAGACACCTAAACTCCTCCTGTTGAAGTCAGACCTCTCCCCACACAAGCCACCATTTTATGGTCCTCATCCCACCTGCTTCACCCTCACTGAGAACCTCCACAGCAAGAGCTCAAGGATGATGAAGGACCACATCATCTGCAAACAGCAGAGAGCTGTTAACCTCCACCCTCCTTACCACGGCTGCTCCTAGAAGTTCTGTCCATAAAGGTTCTGAACAGAACTGGAGACAGACAGCCCTGGAGGAGTCCAACCCTCACCTGGACCAGGTCTGACTTCCTGCTGGTTCAGAGGACCAGACTCACTCCTCTGGTACAGGGACTGAATGACCCTCAACTAAAGACCATCCACCTCATATTCCTGCGCCCCCCACAGGGTGTCTCTGGAGACACGTGATAAACCTTCTCCAGAAAACTGGATGGGTAAACCCTCATGACCCCTCCATCACCCTAGCAAGGGTAAAAGCTGGTCCACAGTTCCACGGCCAGGACGAAAACCACTATCTGGGATTCAACCATCAACCAGACCCTCCTCTCCAGGACCCTGGACTCCAGGGGCTGGAGGAGACCTTTAGGGAGGCTGAGTGTCAGGCGAGGTGGTGCAGGAGTGTAAAGGACCCAAAGGCAGGATGGATAAACTCAAAAAAGGGATTTATTACAAAAGGGGATCAAAACACAAACAGACAGAACCCCACCCCCACCCCCACCCCCGTCCACGGCAGATTCAAGATGCCCTAGAACAAAAAGTCAAAAATAGTCAAACCAAAAGCGAACCCCAGGGAGGGGCGCAGGTGCCAAGCAGGTCAAGGGGGGCCCGGGTCTGGTTCAGGCTCTAGCACTGGCGGTCCCGGGTCTGGTTCTGGCGGTCCCGGGTCTGGTTCTGGATCTGGCGGTCCCGGGTCTGGTTCTGGATCTGGCGGTCCCGGGTCTGGTTCTGGAGGTCCCGGGTCTGGATCTCGAGGTCCCGGGTCTGGATCTCGAGGTCCCGGGTCCGGGTCTGGATCTCGAGCTCCCGGGTCCGGTTCTGGTTCTCGAGCTCCCGGGTCCGGTTCTGGGTCTCGAGCTCCCGGGTCCGGTTCTGGGTCTCGAGCTCCCGGGTCCGGTTCTGGGTCTCGAGCTCCCGGGTCTGGGTCTGGGTCTGGAGCTCCCGGGTCTGGATCTGGGTCTGGAGCTCCCGGGTCTGGATCAGGCACGAGGGGTCCCGGGTCAGGGTCTGGATCTAAAGGGTTGTGTCGTAGGGGGTCTAAAGAGTCTGGTCCACAGGAGGAATCTGGAGAGTCTGGGGAGTCTGGTCCACAGGAGGAATCTGGGGAATCTGGAGAGTCAGGTCCACAGGAGGAGTCGGGTCCACAGGAGGAGTCGGGTCCACAGGAGGAGTCGGGTCCACAGGAGGAGTCAGGTCCACAGGAGGAGTCTGAAGCGAGGTCAGGAGGTCCAAGGTCCGAAGCATGGTCAGAAGGCTCGGGGTCTAAGAGCTCTGGGTCTAGGGGGTCAAGGCCTGAGGACTCAGGCCCCAGAGGGTCAAAGCCTGAACAATCAGGTTCTAAGGAGTCAAGGCAGTCAGGTTCCAAGGGGTCAAGTTCAAAAGGCCTAGGTACAAAAAGCACCGGTTCACAAGGCTCGAGTTCGAGGGACTCAGGTCTACAAAACTCAGGTTAAAAAAACACAGGGTCAGGGGGCTCAGGTTCAATAGTTCCACGTTCAAAAACCACAGGTTCAATAGAGTCACCCTCAAAGGTTCTAGGTTCAGAAGTTTCAAGTTCAAGTTCCAAAGATTCTGGTTCAAAGGGGTCAAAATCCAAGGACTCACGTTTAGAGGAGCAAGAGGAGGCCACAGGAGGCGAAAAGTCACCTTGGGGTCCACCACAGCTGGTAAGTTCCTCCAAAACAGTTTCCTCCAGTGCCGCTGCATACTCCCTCCTTATATAGGAGTAGTGGAGCTCCAAGGCAGGAGCCGCTGCCAGCCTGGGGTCCTCCTGGAAAAGGCTGAAGAGGAGTTCGGCCGTCTTCAGCCTCCGATGAGGGCACGCTGGGCCTGCGAAGACAGTGCGCAGGGCACAGTTAGTAAATTGTCTCACCCTGCGCATGGCGTCTAGGGTGAGACGGAGGCTAGGGCACGACACTGAGGACTCTGATCTGAGTTTTGAGGTCAAAGGAAGGCAGCATCAGTCCTGTGTCCTGAATGGGAATATCACATCAAGACATGAATAAGTAAACGGATGTAATCTAGGATGAAAGGGGAAAACATGACCAGTGGGATGGAAAACTGATGGAAGGAATGGCAATCAGTTGTTCATTTCAGTGATCTGCCACCCTCTAGTGTTGAGTACCTTACACTGAAAAAGAACATGAAAACAAGAAGAGCAAAAGCTTTGTCTGAGTTGTTATCTGAAAGGAAAGCGTCTTAATGAGCAGCCTGGTCTGGTCCTGATGGGACAGGGACACACAGCGAGGTGAGACATGTTTCTAATCCTTTAAACTGTGCAGAAGAACCAACAGATGAATAAACCATCAGATCCTTCACCTCATCAGAGCTCTGAGTCTCCACTTGGTGGCAGCAAACATCTCCTCATCCATCTGGAACTCCTGCCTGGGAGAAATAATCCACAGAAAGAGCTATGATATAAATATATAAACATTACAACATCCTGTTGACCCTGGATCAGCGTAGGCTGACCCTACAGGAGGACTGAGACCCTTCAGCTGCTCCTCAGCCTGGACTAGAGGGGCCCCCTGAGTGGCTCCACTGTCCAGTTGGCCTGATAGGATGGCTACAGGATAGCTCCGCCCCCCGCCACCTTCACCATACAACTTCCATCATTATACAGATATCCCAGAAAAAACTAGATGAAAGAAAATCCTGATCATCATGAACATGATATCAGACATCCTCAGCCTCCAGTCCCTGAGAGCCCAGGTAATCCATCCAAAACCAGACCGTCTGTTTGCTCTGGTTAGAAGACTTCTCCAGGAGAAAGAAGAAGGATATGGAGCATCCATGTCCTGGAGTCTGGGGGGTCAGAGAGGTCCACCAGCATCACTCTCATACCTGTATCTAATGGAAGGTGAAGACTTTTCTCATATTCCAGAGACATTCTGTTTGCCAAGAACAAATTAGACTAGTTTTTGCAAATGGAGAGCACCTGGTCTCACTGACCTTTGACCTCCAACAGGAAGGTTGATTTTAGTCACCGTGTCGCTGTGTATCAGGATGATAGGAAGATGTTTCTGCTTTCACGAGAAGAAGATGCTGTGAGTCTTTGTGATGATGTGAAAACGTAAACACACTCAGCTGACGGACGTCTGAGACTGTGAGAAAATATCCCCATCTGACAGCCGGCTGTGGAGGGGTCCTTCACTTCAGCCCTGTCATGACAGGAAGTGTGTGTGTGTGTGTGTGTGTGTGTGTGTGTGTGTGTGCGTGTGTGCGTGCGTGTGTGTGTGCGTGCGTGCGTGCGTGCGTGCGTGTATGAGGTGCCATATAGCACAAAATCTATCTTTCCCTCACACACACACTACTACAAACATGCATGTTTGTAGTAGTGTGTGTGTGAGGGAAAGATTTTGTCTTATACGGCACCTCATGTGTGTGTGTGTGTGTGTGTGTGTGTGTGTGTGTGTGTGTGTGTGTGTGTGTGTGTGTGTGTGTGTGTGTGTGTGTGTGTGTGTGTGTGTGTGTGTGTGTGTGTGTGTGTGTGTGTGTGTGTGTGTGTGTGTGTGTGTGTGTGTGTGTGTGTGTGTGTGTGTGTGTGTGTGTGTGTGTGTGTGTGTGTGTGTGTGTGTGTGTGTGTGTGTGTGTCACAGACACAGATAGAGTGTCTGGGGGAGTGGAGGACAACAGGAAGCAGAGTGAATTCATGGGAACCGGGTGCAGGGAGGGCTGCCTGACCCCGGTCCTGTTCACACTGGAGCTAAATAAAGCTATGATGCTAATATTAGCTACAATCTTTAGCATCAACATTTAGCACTAGTATGGGATGAGATAGAAGTGAATGCAGCTGATCGTGTTAATAATCACATGCTGTACTGAACAGTCCTTGTTTATTTCCTCCTGTAAGACGTGTCTTAAGGAGAAGTCAGAGGAACTCAGAATGTGTTAGGACCTGACCCCCTTTGTGTTTAGTTCTTAGTTTTAGCCTTTGCTCCTCCTCCGGTCTCTCTGGCCACTCCTCCACAGGTGTCATCCTGTTCCTGGTCTCCTGCCTGGAAGTCCTTTTGAATCTCCCAGAGATTCTCTTGGTTTTCATAGTTTAGTGAATTTAACTCATGATAAGTTCAAATTCACTATAACTGTAATTATTAATTTAGTGATTTTAAAATGATGCATTTCAACTCATCGTGGTTTTAAGATGTTAATTATCAAGGTTAAATACTGATCCATTTTAATATCAATATGAGGCTTGAGTTATAGTGAAGAATGCATTTAAAAATCATTAAATCACTTCTGCTGAGGGAAAAGAAGTTAAACAGGTTAAACAATCATCAAGAAAATTGACTTATTCATCACGTATAAGCAAACAGTCTGATTAAATTAATT
The DNA here is from genome assembly GCA_006937965.1 of Callopanchax toddi. Lineage (NCBI taxonomy): Eukaryota > Metazoa > Chordata > Actinopteri > Cyprinodontiformes > Nothobranchiidae > Callopanchax > Callopanchax toddi. Next base: position 193,576 of record SSNR01000238.1, read on the forward strand.
TGGAAGAAAATCATTCAGTTTCATTAGTTAACTGCAGAAATCCGTAGAAATGTCCTCCTGCAGCTCTGCTGTGAAGATCAGTTAGGAATCGAGTAGTTTTGTTATGACGGGAATTTGAGATGTGAAGTCATTTGCTGTAGTCGTTTCTGAAAACAACAGCGATGTTGTTAAAATGCAGAAGTTACCCTGCACAGAGTGAACAGGGAAGGACTCAGTCACAGAGTTAGATGGCCTTTGACCCACATGACTTTGTTGATGTTACATGTGGTTTGTAGTCTGTTTACAATAAAGTTTACTTCCTGCCTCCTATTTCCTCCCTCCTGATTTTGGATCCTCACCCACACATGGTGAAATGATGGCAGTGAGCTACATTGTAGCCACAAGAGCAAAGTGACCAGACACAGGCACCGCCAGACCCTCCTACCAACCACCAGCAAGTGAAGGGTCTTGTCCAAGGACGCAATGACAAAGTGACCCAGCTGGAGTGGGGTTGGAACCGACAACCCACCGGTTCCAAAACAAATGCTCTAACACAAATATGGATTGACCAACAGTACTCGAATACAGGACTTGTGTGTCACAACAACACACGGACTTCTCCACAGACTGGGGGGCTCGATAAACTCCTGCTGCCATGTGAACGTCTTTGGAGCATCCAGCTAATGAAGGTGAGACTTGAAGGCAGCAGCTCAGCTCAGGCTGCAGCTCATTGAACGATGCCACACTGGCGTGCGATGGTAACGTGGATTTAGTGAAAGAATTGCAGATTGAGGTCATGAGTTCCCCTGCTAGAAACGGTTGACGTAACACCGCTGGTACACAAAGGAGTGTAGTGGCAAGAAAACCTGGTAGCTATTAGACTTGAACGTTATCCGAATTTTGATATTGTCAAACTTCCTCCATATTTCCCTGCAGTGTACAGTATTACCGGTTGGACTGGGACAATAATTTGGCCTGGGCATGTTTGGTCAAGGCTCCCCCCATGAGCAGCTGATGTTCGGTTCAGACGGCTACGTTGTGGATTGTTCGGGGAGGATGGGGGGGACTGAAGCGCTGTAAGCACGTGCGAACACACCTGCAGCTGTACGAGCTCGCGCCGCAACAAGGAAGCGCTGATTAAAGAGAGATGGGGCCAGCATAAGTCGCCATCCGCTCACCGGCAGACAGTCCAGCTCCAACCGTGCATTTTTCTCGTGACAGTAATGAAACGGATGCCGTTGCTATTTTTAAACACCGGCTGTATACGGTATTACCATAATACCGCCTAAGCCTAGTAGCCAGACATTAGTTTTTGCATTCATGTGGACCTGTGCACTGTTTATGTGCAGCCCTGACTTCCTGCCTTGAGTCTCTTGTCATGGGGAATACCTGACTCCTCACTCTCCTGGTCACCTGTGCACACGAGTCCATTCAGATCTGGTCTTCTGCTACAGTCCACAGCCTTTGGTTTCAGTCACTCCTTTTTCATTCTGGACCTGGGTTTCTTGCCTCAGCCTTCCATCTCCTTTCTCCTCATCGTTTCACCTCTGCTTTATGACCCTCACCTGGATCTGGACCAGCCTCTGGGATTAGGTGAGCTGGACTGAGTTGTGTGCCAAACCTGCTGCTTGAATCAAAGGTTTGAACTGATTCCAGTCAGTCCCACCTTTTCTGCCATAGTCTGAAACTTTTCCTCCAATCACAACAAAGTAGAGAATCTAAACTTCAAACTCTGCTTCACTCAAAACAAAATGAAAACCATGAAATGAGCTTTACATCGGCTGTTTATAACATTTGTGTGTCTGTGTTGTAGCAGCAAGTGGCTGAATCCTGAACCACCTACACTGATGGATTAATGTTACATAATCCTGGAAATCATTCAGATGGATGCTGTCGCTGTTATTCTCCATCAAATAATCCGTTTGTGAGACGTTACATAATAAACTCCATATTCGTGTTTATCTCTGATGGAATTCACCGATGTCTGATAATCACAATGTTGTGTCTCAACAGGATGCAGTGGAGGGTCCTGAGGGCCCCCTGCAGGGAGGGGCCCTCAGATAGCCTGGAATCAAAAGGTTTTATTAAGCTTTTTTGAATGTTTTAAATTTTATAAGGATGAAACTGACCCTGGCTGAAAGAAGCTTTAAGGAGAAGTACTTTTACTTTAACAACATAATGGGTTTTCTAATTTTCATGGTTCTATTAAAACTATTTTGTGATTCTAATCTTCTTCTTCCTCCTCCTCCCGTGAGACTGGTAGGGCAGCGCCCTAGCGCCCCCTATTGACAAGCCGCCACTGTCATTTAGCCTGTTGAATCCAATCAGTTAAAGGGATAGTCCACCAGAAAGTGATTTCTTGTCTGTTGCCATATTCCTCATAGTTATATCAGTGGGCAAAAACAATTAGCCCAGCTGTTCTCCTGATCCAGCAGTACTCCTTTAGCTTTAGCTTAGCGTAAAACACTGTAAGTGAATGGTAACAGCTAGCATTGTGAGAAAAAAGTCCTTAAAACTCACTCAGTAGTGATACTAAAGATACTAATTATGCCTAGTGACCTCAATAAACATATGAATGAATGAATGACTGAATGAATGAATGAATGAATGAATGAATGAATGAATGAATGAATGAATGAATGATTTGAACATATCTATCATAACATAATTTCAGCAAAATAAAATAATAATAATAAAATAATAATACTTCAATGAGAAGGGAAAAATGAATAGATCTTTATATATATATATATACACACACATACATATACACATATGTATAATTGATATGTTCAAAGGGAGCAGGAAGAAGCATAAGCTTTTTTAATTTCTAGCCCCTTTTCCCGTTTGTTCAGAAATCAAAAAGAACAGTGTCCTTGTTTACATCAGTTCAACCTGGCATTCTAACTATCTTTGATTAAAGATTTACACCAAATGTCCCACTTACACCTTTACATTCAGAATGTTTGATATCATATCGACTGCAAGTGAAAATACAGTAAAAAGTAACACGAAGGAATTACAGGTACTATTTTAGACCCAGGACTACTTTATGACAAAGAACAGCTGTAAGCCTCCACTGAACGGCGCAAGGACATGAGCAGCTCCAAAGACGCCTATACAGGTACGTCCATAAACACAAACACTGGCTACTAGACTAAACCTGGTAACGTTTTTGAAGATAATGTCTGTGCAGCTCCTGACTGTGTTATTTTTAATCGTCTGTGAGGTTTGAAAACAACTTTCGGTTACATGTTTACAGAAGTAGGTCTCCTTGGGGACGCTGTGTCATGTCCTTGCGCCGTCCAGTGGAGGCGTACAGCTGTTCTTTGTCATAAAATAGTCCTGAGTCTAAAGTAGTACCTGTAATTCCTTCATGTTACTTTTTATTTTCATTTACAGCCGATGTGTTTATTGAGGTCACTAGGCAGAATTAGTATCATGAGGGAATTTTAAGGACTTTTTTCTCACAAGGTTGAATCTGTGTTTCCATACCAAGGCAGCGTAGTGCATGGCTGTGTTTACACAATAACAGGAAGACCAGCAGACGCCAGCATTCAGCTCCATGATGGAGCTATGTGTTCTGTCATCTCCATGGCGACTGACAGCCTGTCACTTGGACATGACTCATGCAGTGTGAGTGACATGTTGTCACTGTGATTTTAAGAGCAGTTCGCTGATGGATGCGTCATCAGCAGTTAGAGTTTAGAGTGAAAAAACGTCCAAATTCTCTACAAACAGACAAGTAGAGAGAAAATCTACTGATACAGACGATGGAGAGAAATCAGCATCCATCCTCCCTCCAGGCTGATGAGCTTCAAGTCCCAGGAGACCCGGATGAAGAAGGTTCACTGAAACTGAATAAAACTGTTTTCTTTGGACTTTAATTCCTGACATCTTGATTTAACAAACAATTCTAAGAAGGTGACTGTTAAATAAGATACTTTTATTGTTTTAATTCCTGAGAGCCTTCAACCACCACGGATACAATGTTTTACTGTTTCCCTAAAGGAAACAGAACTGGACCAAGTACTGAAACCTGAGGATCTCCAAGACTAACTCTGGTGGATTAAGGTGAATAAGGACCAGTATAGACTCCAGTCCTCTGGACCAGATTAAACCCCAGTCCTCTGGACCAGATTAAACCCCAGTCCTCTGGACCAGATTAAACCCCAGTCCTCTGGACCAGATTAAACCCCAGTCCTCTGGACCAGAATAGACCCCAGTCCTCTGGACCAGAATAGACCCCAGTCCTCTGGACCAGAATAGACTCCAGTCCTCTGGACCAGAATAAACCCCAGTCCTCTGGACCAGAATAGACTCCAGTCCTCTGGACCAGAATAGACCCCAGTCCTCTGGACCAGATTAAACCCCAGTCCTCTGGACCAGAATAGACCCCAGTCCTCTGGACCAGAATAGACCCCAGTCCTCTGGACCAGAATAGACTCCAGTCCTCTGGACCAGAATAGACTCCAGTCCTCTGGACCAGAATAGACCCCAGTCCTCTGGACCAGAATAGACTCCAGTCCTCTGGACCAGAATAGACCCCAGTCCTCTGGACCAGAATAGACTCCAGTCCTCTGGACCAGAATAGATTCCAGTCCTCTGGACCAGAATAGACTCCAGTCCTCTGGACCAGAATAGACCCCAGTCCTCTGGACCAGAATAGACTCCAGTCCTCTGGACCAGATTAAACCCCAGTCCTCTGGACCAGAATAGACTCCAGTCCTCTGGACCAGAATAGACCCCAGTCCTCTGGACCAGAATAGACTCCAGTCCTCTGGACCAGAATAGATTCCAATCCTCTGGACCAGAATAGACTCCAGTCCTCTGGACCAGAATAGACCCCAGTCCTCTGGACCAGAATAGACTCCAGTCCTCTGGACCAGATTAAACCCCAGTCCTCTGGACCAGAATAGACTCCAGTCCTCTGGACCAGAATAGACCCCAGTCCTCTGGACCAGAATAGACTCCAGTCCTCTGGACCAGAATAGATTCCAATCCTCTGGACCAGAATAGACTCCAGTCCTCTGGACCAGAATAGACCCCAGTCCTCTGGACCAGAATAGACTCCAGTCCTCTGGACCAGATTAAACCCCAGTCCTCTGGACCAGAATAGACTCCAGTCCTCTGGACCAGAATAGACCCCAGTCCTCTGGACCAGAATAGACTCCAGTCCTCTGGACCAGAATAGATTCCAATCCTCTGGACCAGAATAGACTCCAGTCCTCTGGACCAGAATAGACCCCAGTCCTCTGGACCAGAATAGACTCCAGTCCTCTGGACCAGATTAAACCCCAGTCCTCTGGACCAGAATAGACTCCAGTCCTCTGGACCAGAATAGACCCCAGTCCTCTGGACCAGAATAGACTCCAGTCCTCTGGACCAGAATAGATTCCAATCCTCTGGACCAGAATAGACTCCAGTCCTCTGGACCAGAATAGACCCCAGTCCTCTGGACCAGAATAGACTCCAGTCCTCTGGACCAGATTAAACCCCAGTCCTCTGGACCAGAATAGACTCCAGTCCTCTGGACCAGAATAGACCCCAGTCCTCTGGACCAGAATAGACCCCAGTCCTCTGGACCAGAATAGATTCCAGTCCTCTGGACCAGAATAGACTCCAGTCCTCTGGACCAGAATAGACCCCAGTCCTCTGGACCAGAATAGACTCCAGTCCTCTGGACCAGATTAAACCCCAGTCCTCTGGACCAGAATAGACTCCAGTCCTCTGGACCAGAATAGACCCCAGTCCTCTGGACCAGAATAGACTCCAGTCCTCTGGACCAGAATAGATTCCAATCCTCTGGACCAGAATAGACTCCAGTCCTCTGGACCAGAATAGACCCCAGTCCTCTGGACCAGAATAGACTCCAGTCCTCTGGACCAGATTAAACCCCAGTCCTCTGGACCAGATTAAACCCCAGTCCTCTGGACCAGATTAAACCCCAGTCCTCTGGACCAGATTAAACCCCAGTCCTCTGGACCAGAATAGACCCCAGTCCTCTGGACCAGAATAGACTCCAGTCCTCTGGACCAGAATAGACCCCAGTCCTCTGGACCAGATTAAACCCCAGTCCTCTGGACCAGAATTAAACCCCAGTCCTCTGGACCAGAATAGACCCCAGTCCTCTGGACCAGAATAGACCCCAGTCCTCTGGACCAGAATAGACTCCAGTCCTCTGGACCAGAATAGACTCCAGTCCTCTGGACCAGATTAAACCCCAGTCCTCTGGACCAGAATAGACTCCAGTCCTCTGGACCAGATTAAACCCCAGTCCTCTGGACCAGAATAGACCCCAGTCCTCTGGACCAGATTAAACCCCAGTCCTCTGGACCAGAATAGACTCCAGTCCTCTGGACCAGAATAGACCCCAGTCCTCTGAACCAGATTAAACCCCAGTCCTCTGGACCAGATTAAACTCCAGTCCTCTGGACCTGAATAGACTCCAGTCCTCTGGACCAGAATAGACTCCAGTCCTCTGGACCAGAATAGACTCCAGTCCTCTGGACCAGAATAGACCCCAGTCCTCTGGACCAGAATAGACTCCAGTCCTCTGGACCAGAATAGACTCCAGTCCTCTGGACCAGAATAGACTCCAGTCCTCTGGACCAGAATAGACCCAAGTCCTCTGGACCAGAATAGACTCCAGTCCTCTGGACCAGATTAAACCCCAGTCCTCTGGACCAGATTAAACCCGAGTCCTCTGGACCACAATAGACCCCAGTCCTCTGGACCAGATTAAACCCCAGTCCTCTGGACCAGATTAAACCCCAGTCCTCTGGACCAGAATAGACTCCAGTCCTCTGGACCAGAATAGACCCCAGTCCTCTGGACCAGAATAGACTCCAGTCCTCTGGACCAGAATAGACCCCAGTCCTCTGGACCAGAATAGACTCCAGTCCTCTGGACCAGAATAGAC
>SSNR01000238.1:215341-241283 GCA_006937965.1 Callopanchax toddi
CCCCCCCCCCCCCCCCCCCCCCCCTTCCCCTCACACACACCCACACCCTGAGTCCACCTGGCGGAGTGGGAGGAGCCTCTACCTGCTCAACCAGCAGGACTTCCTCCTCCGCCCTGAATGATCACAGGTGACCTGCAGCCGGTTGGTGTCGGAGGAGAAACGGTAACTCTCTGTTTTTTCTCCACAGAATGATGACGTAACCTTTACTTGTATGATTTATTTGGTTATGATGGGTATCTTTTTTTAACTCTTTTGCTGATTGTCTCTAAATGACGCGCTCCGTCCCTCTGCTTCGGAATGTCAGTTTACAACTGTGTGCGCGTGCGTGTTGGGGGTGCGGGCAACTACCTGATGTAGTGGCTCGTCCAGGTGGGAGGTGGTTCAGGGACACCTGTCCAGGTGTTCCAGGTGTGGAGATGAGCTGTCTGCTCACGGGCTGTAGCATGGTGCGTTCATGTTCCATAGGAATTCACAGGTTTATCCTTGATGCCAGTGGGGTCTGGTCCTCTAGGGCTCCATTCAGCATGCTTCAGGTTTCTCTGCTTCAACTCATCAGAGGGATTGAAGGGCTTGTGCAGAACCGATGAATCAAGCATGAACAGGTGGAGCAGAGAAACTGGACGGGGCTTTCAGGGACCAGGACTGGACAGCACTGATCTAGCAGAACCCACAGGACTTTCTAGTTTCTCAGTTTAGAGTCTGATCTGCCAGGAAGAGGTTTTCCATCAAGTCCAGCTTAGATTCCTTTCTTTCCATAACATTTCAGTCGTTAATCGTTCACATTCGTCTCAATCCAAATGATAATACGTTAAGATGTAAAGTCACGGTCAGCTGTAGGTCCTCTGGATGATGTTCTACAAGTTGTTGTTGAACTTTGTTTTAGCAGTTTCACTTTAAATGAGTTATTGTTGTTATAAGGGCTGCACTGATGTCCAGGGAGCACCTCCTCTCCCTGAGTGGGTCAGCAAGAGACCACAGCTCCCCCACAGCACACTGTTAATGGAACCCCCTCCTCCTGTAGAGAACCCCCTCCTGTAGAGAACCCCCTCCTGTAGAGAACAACCTCCTGTAGAGAACCTCCTCCTGTAGAGAACAACCTCCTGTAGAGAACAACCTCCTGTAGAGAACCTCCTCCTGTAGAGAACAACCTCCTGTAGAGAACCTCCTCCTCCTGTAGAGAACCTCCTCCTCCTGTAGAGAACCTCCTCCTCCTGTAGAGAACCCCCTCCTGTAGAGAACCTCCTCCTCCTGTAGAGAACCTCCTCCTCCTGTAGAGAACCCCCTCCTCCTGTAGAGAACCTCCTCCTCCTGTAGAGAGCCTCCTCCTCCTGTAGAGAGCCTCCTCCTCCTGTAGAGAACCTTCTCCTCCTGTAGAGAACCCAATCCTCTCTAGAGGTTCCAGGCGTAGAACTGAGGATCGGTTGGAAACTATTTTGCATAACTTGTTTTTGGTGGATTCAGATACAAACTGGTTCTAACTGGTACTTACTGGTACTTACTGGTACACTGCACAACCAGTAGGCTCTGATCACTGGACCTCAGGGACGTGAAAGGATGTAGATTCTACATCCTTGCATCCCCAGCAGGTCACCAGCTCCCATCAGTGTTCTTCTAGATCACTGATGGGAGCTGGTACTGGTCACTGCAGGACCCTAAAAACCAGAACCAGAAACCAGAAGGAAGAGAGAACCAGAGAACGGACAGGAGCATCCAGAGTCAGAGCTGGGTCAAAGGTCACACCGAGGCTCCTGACAGAAGGTTTGGTAAATGAAGCAGGTTGACCTGGATAATCCCTGACTTTAGGAACCAGCTGGTCCAGAGAACAGAGGAGGACTTCAGTTTCCAGCATCCAGTTTTAACAGAGTCTAAAGACGTCTGGAGCAGCTGGAGCTGAGACGTCTCATGGAGCTTAGAGGAGATCCACTCCAGATCAGGTCCTGATAGGTCTACCCAGGGTCTCGGCCTATCAGGTAACAGGTGTTGAAGGCTGCAGTCAGGTCCATCAGAACCAGATCAGAACCTTCTCCTGCATCACTTCCAGTCAGAATGTCTCTGGAGACTCTGAGAAGAGCTGTTCCAGTAGAATGAGCTCTACAGAAACCTGACTGGACCATCAGAGATGTTGTGTGTGTCCAGAGCTGCTGGACCTTTTCCAGGATCTTAGAAACCAGCGCTCCTTTACAGACTGGTTTATTCTTCTGAGGAGCTCAGTGAGGGGAGTTCAGGGGTCAGAACCTGAGTAAGGATGCTGCTGCTGCAGTTGGAAAAGATTTTCACTCTCAGAGACGTCCCTCCTAAATCTCCCGGTGTGTCACGTGGTGCTTCATTTATTGTTTGTTTGTTGTGATGACGTGTCTGCTGTTTCCTGTCCTGCTGTAACGGGTCTGTGGGTCAGAACCCGTTCCGAACCTCTGGACCGGCAGCGGAATCATCCGGACATCCTTTTTATTTTTAAAGACTCGAACTCCGCTGACAGCCTGTTTTCCTGCGGGAATTGAACGCAGCACGCTTGTGGACCATTCGGGGGATCTTCACGGCTCGGTTCCGTTACGCAGCGCGCGCGCGTGCATCGTTTCATTTCGAGACAGAGCGTGCACACACCGGTTCTGACCGGGAGACCTCCACGAACCACCTGCAGGATCCTCATCCCGGAACCAGTCGCTTCTTCAGGGTTCGTTGTTCAGAAGGAGATCGGTCGGAACCGGTTCCGCCCACGGTTTCTTAAGATGGACCTGTTAGTCCGGCAGGGAGCTTCGGGTCTGTAGACCGGGTCGGGTCTGGTGGGTCTGCAGCATCCCTGTAGAGACATGGAGCCTCACGATGAGCCGGGCGCCGGGTCGACCTCCCACGATGAGTCCGGTAAGACGTTCACCCTGCTGGGTTCTGACCGCCTGAGGGGTCGGGAAGCCCTCAGGAGGATCGGACTGGTGTGGGTCCAGAGGCACCAGTAAGACCACCGGATCTGCTGATTCTACTGGTTCTATAGTGGAACATGCGGAACTAGTATAACCAGTGGAACCAGTAGAAACAGTTGAACCAGTGGAACCAGTATAACCAGTGGAACCAGTAGAAACAGTTGAACCAGTAGAACCAGGGGAATCAGTAGAAACAGTTGAACCAGTGGAACCAGTAGAACCAGTGGAACTAGTAGAAACAATTGAAACAGTGGAACCAGTGGAACTAGTGGAACCTGTAGAACCAGTTGAACTAGTGGAACCTGTAGAACCAGTTGAACTAGTGGAACCTGTAGAACCAGTTGAACTAGTGGAACCAGTAGAACCAGTGGAACCTGTGGGACCAGCAGAACCAGTGGGACCAGTAGAACCAGTGGGACCAGCAGAACCTGTAGAACCAATGGGACCAGCAGAACCAGTGGAACCAGCGGAACCTGTGGGACCTGTAGAACCAGTGGGACCAGTAGAACCAGTGGGACCAGCGGAACCAGTGGGACCAGCAGAACCAGTGGGACCTGTAGAACCAGTGGGACCAGCAGAACCAGTGGGACCAGCGGAACCTGTGGAACCAGCAGAACCAGTGGGACCTGTAGAACCAGTGGGACCAGTAGAACCAGTGGAACCAGTAGAACCAGTGGAACCAGCAGAACCAGTGGGACCAGCGGAACCTGTGGAACCAGCGGAACCTGTGGAACCAGCGGAACCTGTGGGACCAGCGGAACCAGTGGGACCAGTAGAACCAGTGGGACCTGTAGAACCAGTGGGACCAGTATAACCACTGGATTAGTAGAACCAGTGGAACCAGTAACAGGCTGTGAATCTTAATAAATGTGATGATCAAATCCAAGTTTTTTTCAGTTCCTACTGAAACCAGTTGGAACCTGGACTCATTTAGTCCTTTCAGTTCTGAAGTGACAGGAAATGTTTTTTCCTCTGGTTCCGAGGACCGGATCAGTTTAACCTCTGACCTGTCGTCATGAACAGGGAGATCTTTAATCATTTGAGACTTCAGATGGTTGGAGCTGATGCTGGTCTACATCCTGGTTCACAGCAGACTGCTGTCAGATTCCTGCTGGACCACTCAGAATCTGTCAGGCTGGTGGGAAACGGAGCGCTTTGAAACCCGTGAATCCCCCAAAGAGGATTTATTTCTTCTGGTTTTAATCCTCAGAATTTCATATTTTACAACCTAAAAATGTTCTGAAAAACAAAAGAAATGAAGATCAAAGCAGCGTCTGCTAAGAATGTAGCTGTTCTCCATGGTTTCTGTGTTCTGACTGTTCTCAGGTGACTGGACCTGGACCTGGACCTGGACCTGGACCTGATCAGGGTTTAGTAAAAAGCAGCAGAGTGAGCGCGCTACATGACATGGGCTGTAGGCTGATGGCTGGGAGGTCTTTATCTACACTACAGACCACACCCACCAGTGACATCACTCAAAGTGGGTGGGCTTTCTAATAACAGGATGTAGTCCTCTGACCAGAGCTATGCTCATGGCTGGTCAGGAGAGACGCTGCTGCAGATGAGTAGCACAGGGTTCTAACAGGATTAGCTTCCTGTCAGCTCCACATCAACAACAGCTGATTCAACAGGATCCTCTGCAGTCAGAACAGGTCTGTTTAAGAGAGAGAGACATAAAAGTCAGGGTAGATCCGACCTCATCTCTACACCGTTTAGACGTTCTGATCTGTGTTCGCAGCAGGAAGGACTCACCTGCCTTCAGGTCGCTTCAGTTGTATTTAAAAATCAGGTAAACGTGGGAAAGTTGTTGCACATTTGTCAACACTAAGCGGAGATGACAAACTGGAGCGACACCGAGATCCGGGAGCTTCTGGCTGAAGCAGAAGTTGCCCGTCTGTTTATACGAGCACTTCCGTCTCACGTCTCTGTACCCTGCGCGTCGACAGCGCGAAGACCGCCCGCATACCTCCTTTATACCGCCACCCAGAAATCTTTTGTGAAACGCACATGATTGTGCAACATTACCGGCACGGTCTGACCACTGATGAACGACCCTCCCAGATGCCGGCTCAGGTTCGCCGCAAATTGCCGGCATTGTTTTATGAAAGCAGCTTGTGTGTGTGTGTGTGTTTTGTTTGGTTTTTTTTGGGGGGACACCACAAATCATTTGCTCTTAGTGCCCCCAAATGGCTAGTAACGGCCCTGGGTGCCCAGCCCTATATAACACCCATCCCTATTCACCACTAAGACCAAGTGGCTTCTAGCGGTCAGCTTCATCCTGCAGGTTAGTGTTTCTCCTGAGTATGTCCACAAAGGAAGGCCCAGGTGTGTGCCGTCTCTCACAGAGTGCTGTTAGGTGTGGCCAGCCTGCTGGAGACGTGGATCAGGCCTGATTTTACTGGGAGTGGTTTACTGGGAATGGCAGCCTGAGGCCTCCTCTGTTTATTTACACATGCAAAGCTTCCTGAACTCCGCGCTCGAACCACCTGTTTTATCCGTCCAAAACGTGAACAAGTGAATCCCTCTAGGCTACGGGGTCAGATTTGTGCCAAAAGGATCACCCAAAGATGCATTCACACAAAACCTAAATAAAGCAACCAAGAAGAACATGTCAGAAGTAAGGTGTGAAATTCAGAATAAAAAAAACACAATAAATTATGAGTCAGTAAATAATCATTTTAAACAAAATATTTAATTTTACTTTTTAACAGTTCATCATTTATTTCTTTGTGGTTCTCACTTTATTCTGTGACTCAGACCATTTAGGCTTTTATTCTGAAGGGCATGTTTTGGTTCTGCTCAGGTTTTTGTTTTTGAAAGAGTCAGTGGGAGGGGCTTTTTAGTGCTTTGATCTCATTGGTTATGAGGGTTTGGAGTAGGAGGATCCATGTGAATAGCAAACAGCTGGAGCCTTTTGGTAGGGCTGCTCGGTTATGGCAAAAATGATAATCACGATTATTTTGATTTAAATTGAGATCACGATTATTTAGACTATTTATTTACCGTTGATAACAAAAAATTACTGAACAATCATTAAACAGTGGCTTTTAAAGATTGTCTAAAAAAAAAGTTCCAACAGACCAATTCCATCAGAATTGTTCCGCTCCAACTTGATTAATTCTTCACTTTTCTCTTGTTTATGGTTTTCCAGAAATTTTGCGTCACAGATGGAACCAGTGTTGGGTCCACACCCAAACCGCTTCAGCGTCTTTACAGACGAACGCGATGAACTCAGAATGAACTCCAGAGGAAAGGAGCTGCAGCGGTTCGGTGCCTCTGGCACTGTCTTCTAGATGAAGGCAGATGGCTGATTGCTGTCCTGAGTTGGACCGTCCTCCATTATAGCTGTTGTTTGTTCTGCCTGTTGTACCACTCAGAGCGCTCCTCGCTGAGCGCTCCTCGCCGGGCGCTCCTCGCCGGGCGCTCCTCGCCGGGCGCTCCTCGCCGGGCGCTCCTCGCCGGGCGCTCCTCGCCGAGCGCTCCTCGCCGAGCGCTCCTCGTTGCACTGAATGTCATCTGCTTTGCTGTCCTGTGTCTGGGAATCCGGTCGTTGGGATGTATAGGACGTCCAGGTCTAAGGGTGTTTGTGGGTTTAAAGGTACTATAGGTAATTTGCAAAACAAATGAGCTTAAAATGTTTTTTTATGCCTCTTAACAACATTCTAACGTAATATATCTATAAATATATTGTGGTGAATAAAAAACTCCAAAAGAAATCAATAAGGTGGTTCTCTCACAGTTCTCTAAAAACCTCAGCCAATCATACGTTTTGAACTGAAAGCAACTATTGGACAATCCGGCTGTCTGTCTCACTGAAGCGCCTCACTTCCTCCTTTGGACGTAGAAAGAGGAAAAACCAGGGGGAACATTAGCATAGCGTTTCAATGGCTGGTGCTTTGCTCTCTATTGTTACTGTAGCAATACGCGGTCCCATGTCTGGGGGAGGCGCGGCGTAAGGGTTATACCCGACTGGAGGGGTGAGAGCTCTGAGACGTGTTTGTGTCAAATAGCTAGCGATACCTAGCTTGTTTGAAGGCTAACTACAGCAGTGAACCAGCAGATGGTGTTTAGCAAAAATCCCTTAGAACCTTTCAGACATGCCAGCCATGAATAACCAGGTTCTTCCTTGGTCCTGGGACCCGGGTCCATTTGGAAGAACCACAAGTCCCCAGGGCTGAGTCCAGATGCCTGTCTTCATTCTTCTTGGTTTCTGTGGTTTGATGTTCTGATGAGCCCTGGTTTGTGTTGTAATGGGTGATGTGAGTCAGAGTACAGATTCTGGTCAGTGTGTGGGGGTGGGTCCTGTAGAGATACATGTACTTAGAAAACTGGTGACTTGTTCAGTACTTTATTTATATTCTAACTGATCTCCACCAGGTTCTCCACCTTCTGGTCAGCAAGCAGAAAGTCCACAGCAGGAGGAGGCCACCATGCTGAGGAAGAGTGATAACTACCTGCCGGTGCCTGCAGAGGAGAAAAAGCCTGATGGGGACTTCAGCTCAAAGCCTGGGATCAACGAGTCGATTGTAAGAAACTCCATGTTTTCTGTGGGTGTGGTGTGACGTCTGGAGCTTTCCAGAAGGTTCAGAGATCCAGTAACCTGGAGTCAGCTGAAGATCCAGATTTTGGAAATTATGTTTTGTGTTCAGGAAGGAGACGTTGTGACAGACAGTTTACTGGGACAGGTCTCAGTGTCCTGTCCAGGTCAAAGATCTCTGTGCCCATTTGAGGTGGTCTCTTCTGTAGGAGGTCCATCTAGTGGATGAGGATGGTGGGCATCAAGACTTCCAGACCTTCAGACCTCTAGACCAGTAACACCAGACCTCTGAACCTCTAGACGTTTTGACCTCCAGACTTTTAGCCCTGCAGACCTTCATATCCATTGACCTTCAGAACCTTCAGTCTTGTTGACCTTCAGACCTCCAAACCTTTTATAGACCTTTGAACTTATAGACTTTCACACATTTGGACCTTCAGTACTTTAGATCTACTGACATTTAGACCTTTAGTCTGTGGCGGGGCGATCATGTCTCAGGGGTAGAGATGTTGTCCACTGATCAGGAGGTCAGGGTTCAGTCCAGGTCCTAGACATGTGCTGAAGTATCCTTGGTCAAGTTACTGAACCCCCATCTGCCTCCTGGTGGTCAGGGGGACCTGGTCGTGGTCAGGGGGACCTGGTCGTGGTCAGGGAGACCTGGTGGTGATCTAATGACTCTGTGTTTAACCGGTCCATCATTTCAGAGTTTATCTGCTATGTCCTCGTTTTTTTGAGACACATTGAACGCACCATCAGTAAAACTACAGAAGCCAGGTGGTGCACAGCCGCAGTTAGAAAACCTGGTAAGGTGACAGGTGAGGAGATGAGCAACTGTTACTCAGTATTAGAGACACTATGTTGAAGTTATTTACTCAATGCACAGAGTTAATGCTGGACATGTTTATTAGAGGAGGTTTAACAAGTGTTTTAGTAAAACTACAGACAGAAACCACTATTAGTTAAAGGAGGATCTGAGAAAAGGGCTTTGGTAATGGTTCACATGTTTTGTTTTATTGTTAAGAGGCCTAATTTTTTAAATTTTCTTTATCAATTAATTTATCTCTCTCTCTCTCTCGCACTCTCTCTCTCTCTCTCTATCTATCTATCTATCTATCTATCTATCTATCTATCTATCTATCTATCTATCTATCTATCTATCTATCTATCTATCTATCTATCTATCTATCTATCTATCTCTCTCTCTCTCTCTCTCTCTCTCTCTCTCTCTCTCTCTCTCTCTCTCTCTCTCTCTCTCTCTCTCTCTCTCTCTCTCTCTCTCTCTCTCTCTCTCTCTATCTATCTATCTATCTATCTATCTATCTATCTATCTATCTATCTATCTATCTATCTATCTATCTATCTATCTATCTATCTATCTCTCTCTCTCTCTCTCTCTCTCTCTCTCTCTCTCTCTCTCTCTCTCTCTCTCTCTCTCTCTCTCTCTCTCTCTCTCTCTCTCTCTCTCTCTCTCTCTCTCTCTCTCTTATATATATATATATATATATATATATATATATATATATATATATATATATATATATATATATATATTAGGGCTGTCAATTGATTAATTTTTTCATTGCGATTAATCGCGGCCAAGAAACCAGGAAATCTCCCGGTTCGCCTGTCCATAACTGTCTATGCTGTAGAAAGCTTACTGGATATAGGATTGTCCAGACGTCTCTGCTGAAAACTTTCTAGTTTCTCCGACGGGGAGGAGGGCTCTCTGCATCAGCTGCATGCGTCGCTAAACCTGTGTGTGCATGCACACATGTGCAAAGCAAAACTACAGAAGTGCATTTTAAAAAATTAACGCCGTTAAAGGGGGGCTTTAACACAGTCAGATAATTAATGTTACAATTCAGACAACAAACACTAACCAAGCAAGTCATGACAATCAGCTCAACTACTGAAGTGAATTAACAACAAAATAAAGTCAAATCCACTGATATGTCCCATCAAAATGAGTTAAATTATGATTTTAGACCACTCACAAAACTCCCATAGGCCACTTTGGCATTTTAAGGGAAAGTAACAAAAAACCTCCTCAAAACGAGCTAAACTACATGAACCAAAGTATTCAATCAACAGTATAAGTGTAGTTCCAACATTTGGCCACAACGATAACAAAGACTTGTTGCTGTTTAATGAATAAAATCACTCATAAGGGCCTACAACAGCTAGCCTCTGCCATTAGCTCATAGGCATTTTTGAATAGGGAAAAACAGCGACGCATTGTTAATAAAACAAACAGTCACTCACCATGGAGGTGATTAAATCAGGACACATGGAATCAATCAGCTGGGTTGTCACAAGCTGTCAAAAAGGATTCTTTGAATAAATATTCATTTAGTTTCCTCCATGATAAAACCTCCATGAACTACTTAAAGCTTCAGGGTCAACGTCCTGATCTGAGCTGAGACTCTGGTCTTCTGTTCATGCTTCTGGAGCCACAAGGTTCTCCTGTTCTTTTTATTGAAGGGGGTTCCAGTGCACATGCACCAGTTATAGCGTAGGTCTATGGTAAAGGTTTGTGCGCCTAAAGCATGCGAGCAGATCACACAACCTTTTAGTCTGGTAAAAAAAAGTGAGAGAACAGTTTAAAACTACACCTAAATGCAGATTATACACAACACTTACAGTATGTATAATGATAGATCATTTAGTTTGTGATTCTAATCTTCTTCTTCTTCTTCCTCCACCTGTGAGACTGGTGGGGTGGCGCCCTAGTGCCCCCTATTGACAGGCCGCCACTGACTGTAGTACTGTATATACATACTCATGTGGACACAGTCTTTTCCCTTTAGACCTCCAGACCTACAGTGCTGTCCAATCCTGGTTCTGGAGGGTTTCCATTCAGCATGTTTTAGAGGTTTCTCTGTGTCGACCTGTAGAGCCATCATACAGCCCACCCCTTACACTGTCTTCAGCCTCCTTCCCTCAGGGAAAAGGTACCGTCTGCTCCACAAGACTGTCCAACAGCTTCTTTCACCGAGCTGTCAGGATGGTGAACTCTGCTTGGTTTAGTTCCTGGTTTAGTACCAGCCCTGAAGTAGGTAGAAGGTCCAGATAGCAGGAGTATGACAGGGAGTCTGAAGTCCAGACCAGAGAGAATCAGAACGCTAGTGAAAAGTGGCTCCTGGTCCTGGTATTGATGTAGAACTTGACCTGTGTGGGTCCTTGTTCTGGTTCAGAGATAAGGTGTGAAATCAAACCAGTTCCCATCTGGAACCAGGTCTCCCTGTATTTAACATGTTTGTTTGTTTTCATGTCATTACCTGAGACCTGAATGAGTTTCATTCTACTGACTTGGATCCACCCCTCAACACAGCTGAGCTCACTACAGAAACAGACCTGGCCTACAGATCAAACCCAGACCCGCCCTAACCCTGGTCCAGTCCTGACCCACCCTCAGCCAGCAGCCGGAACACAGATATTTAGAACCTGCCAACATAAATTGTATGAAAAGGTCAAATAGTTCACAAAAAAAGAGAAGAATGTTTCTTTTGTAGCCCAGCAGTCCACAACCCGAATCGTTAGAACACCTTGAGTCTCACAAGCCTCTAGAACCAAATTCAGCTGAGCTGACTGATGGAGAAACCCCGAGGTTATGGAGACGATGCTCAGCTGTATTTCATCCAGCAGGTGAACTTCATGACAGCAGAACAGAGGAGTGTGTGGAGCACCTCGGGTCTGGAGTGTGATGGGTTTTTATGAGGTGCTCTTTAAAAGCACCCCTTTAACATTCTGAGATTTGGGGGCTTTAAGACACTTTGGGGTTTTGCCCATTCACTTTACTCATCATTTCATCAGAGCTCCTCCCTGTTTCTCCAAACTGTTCAAACTGCTTTCTGCATCAGGTCAGATAAAAATGATTCATAACCTCTCCAGAAACGCACGTCAGAAGATGTGAACTGGCCTGTAGTGTTTGTTTATTCATTTAGCTTTTCTATAAAGTGACGTACACACCTATCAGCAGTGTTGGGGAGGGAATACATGTATTCTGGAATACATGTATTTAGAATACGTATTTAGAATACTAATGTATTCATTTACAGTACTTTTGTAATACCATTGGAATACTTGTGTTTTCCACTTTCCTCCAGAAAGATGAATAAATTAATTTCAGGCAGTGTGTCTTCATGTTGTGAAGGTTATCTATTCCATAATTCCCTGAACAACGTGCTTATGTTACCATAGCACAGGGTACACTTCTGACTAGCCGGCATAGCAAGGTAGCAACCTAGTAGCCTCGTATGAATTCAGACCAAAAGGTGGAGTGGTTGGAGTCACAAGTGCAGCCGATTAAACCTACCAGCAGTGGAGGAATAAATGCATTCACGTCCTGGAAATTCAAGCTAACTTTCACTCTAAAAAAGGAGCGGGGCGAGCGAAATATGACGATTCAGTGTACTGCTAGCTGCATCCAAAGACTCAAGGTCTAATCTGAAGAAACACCTTAAACTAAGTTAGTTTTATCTTTCTAGTTTTGCTTCCTTAGTGCTTTATTTAACAGCCTGTATCGTGTTAGTTCTGTCATTTCTCACATTTACAGTGTCGGTGTTGTATCTGAAATGACGTTAGCTTGATGATGTTGTTGTGGTTTCCCCACAATTGTGGGTTTCATGTTAAGAGCTTTCCATCTGGAGTGCAGTGAACATCAATGAACATCACTTTGCAATAGACTTAAATCATGTTTTATAGGGGAAGTATTCTAAATATTCCAAGTATTTAGAATACAGTACCAGGATTAAGCAAAGTAACGGAATACAGTACAAAATACATTTTAAAACAGGTATTCAGTATTCTGTAACTGAATACATTTACAAAGTATTCTCCCCAACACTGTATATCAGGCATGCTGTGGTCGCCAGGCGCTGACTGACAACCTGATCACAAGTAGAGGGCTGTGGGCCACCTCCAGGTCCAGGTCCAGGTCCTGGTCCAGGTCCTGGTCTAGCTGTGGGGAATGGAACTCTGACAGTTCAGCTGAGAACATTCAGTTTTCTGCTGCTGTGAAGTACCATCTCCGCGTGAGGTGTGTGTGTGTGCGAGCATGCGTGTGTGTATAAGCCCAGAGGAGAGGAGAAGCCCATTTCCCGGCACCTCGGTGAGAAAAGCCCTCCTATTGGTGGACAATGAAAACACCACAACATCCTCATCTGCCCTGTGAGAAGTGTCCTTTGACTTTTGGAGTTATGACGACTTCCTGTTTGGAGAAGGATTGCTCTGTGTGTGTGTGTGTGTGTGTGTGTGTGTGTGTGTGTGTGTGTGTGTGTGTGGGTCTGATGTTGGCCCTGCAGCCTGTTTATGTTTGATCTCTGCCTTTTAACTGTTTGATGATCAGGATTTTATCAGTGGTTAATGGTCCGTTACAACCACAGACAGGTATTAAGTGTTTTATTGCCGTCATAAATTACCAAGTGATATGAGCTGAGTGCCTCTCACACCCACCTCTCTAGTGCACACCTGTGACTCACCAGTTTAGTCCAGAGTCAAACGCCCAAACCAGTTTAACGTGTGAGTTTAACACATGTACGTCTCTGATTAGTGATTAACTGTTGGTAGATACTCCAGTGATGATTTAAAGGCTTTGAAGAATTGTGTTGCTAACTGTTAGCATTACTCTGAAGGTAAACAAAGTTACACCAGTAATGCACCAGTAAGCAAACTGGAGATGGTAAAGGAGGTGAGGGATGTTTCCACCTATCTGGGTAGAGCTGTGTGATATTAGAACATTGATCGTTTCATATTGCGCTCCATGGAGGAACACGTCTCAATGTATCACCAGGTCACTCCTATCAGAAGGGCCAGAACATGAGACATGTTTAGAGAATTTCCAAAATGGAAAAAGGTTTGAAAGATCAGCTGATCAGATACGTTTTCTGCTCCATGTCTGTTAGTCTGGTACTGGCTGTGATGTTCAGTTGATCATCTTTCTGTTCTCCTTCCAGCCCATGAAGTCTTTTGATGATGGGGATCACCAGCAGCTTGGTGCGTTTTTCTCTGATGGACAGTGTCGGGTGGACTACGTTCTGACGTACAGTGTTCAAAGGCCCAACAGCATCCGGCGGCGCTCATCCAAATTTAATGACAGCAGCTTCCTCCAGCGGCTGCGGTGCAGCCTGAGCATGAGGAGCAGCCGAGCTCCGCTGCAGCCAAAGGAGGACCCAGAGATCGCTGCCCAGGAGCAACGGGCCAACTATCATGAGGACGACAAGCGTTTCAGGCGGGAGGAGTTTGAAGAAAACCTTCGTGAGATGGGGCTCGAGCTGGAAAAGGATGAAGGGGTGAGATATGACCTCCATTTCCTTCAACTTGAACCTGATTGGCTGATTCCTGGAGAGGAGGGTCTGGTTGATGGTTGAATCTGAGATTGAGGAGGATCAATGTGGTTTTCATCCTGGTCCTAGAACTGTGGACCAGCTCTTTACCCTTGCTAGGGTGATGGAGGGATCATGGGAGTTTGATCGACCAGTCAACATGTGTTTAGTGGATCTGGAGAAGGTTTATGATCTCCAGGTTCACCCTGTGGGGGCGCTCCAGGTTCACCCTGTGGGGGCGCTCCAGGTTCACCCTGTGGGGGCGCTCCAGGTTCACCCTGTGGGGGCGCTCCAGGTTCACCCTGTTGGGGGCGCTCCAGGAGTACGGGGTGGATGGTCTTTTTTTAAGGGCCATTCAGTTCCTGTACCAGAGGAGAGTCTGGTCCGCAGGGCAGCGTCTTCAGTGATGGACACTGAACTGGTTTGTGGTGGTGAAGAAGGAGCTGAGCTCTTGATTTATCATTTGATCTATGTTCTAGTCCTCACTGATGGTCATGAACTTTGGGTAATGACAAAAGAACATCATCACAAATACAGGGATGTCTGGGCTCAGACAGCCTGTAGGGACTTGGACTAAAAACTATTACTGTATTGACCCGAACATAGGACGAGCCCTTTTCAAGACTGGTCTTCAGAAAAGAACTAAATAACTTTTTAAAGAAACTATTTTTAGTGAAATTTTGAGAAAATCATTTAAATAAAACCGTAATAACAGACTCCTTTAATCAGGTTAAAGTTTGTGGCGACAGATTTCAGT
Organism: Callopanchax toddi; assembly: GCA_006937965.1. Taxonomy (NCBI): domain Eukaryota; kingdom Metazoa; phylum Chordata; class Actinopteri; order Cyprinodontiformes; family Nothobranchiidae; genus Callopanchax; species Callopanchax toddi. The sequence goes on from SSNR01000238.1 coordinate 229,874, forward strand.
CAATTTGAAAAAAGTTCTGTTAAATCTATTTCTCTCTTGGGCTCAGAGTCTCCATCCGTCCCTCTCTCTCTCTTTCTCTCACTCTCTGTCTCTCTCTGTGTGTGTGTGTGTGTGTGTGTGTGTGTGTGTGTGTGTGTGTGTGTCGTAAATAAAGATACGTGAGAATAGTGAAATTCATAGATATAGATTTAGCGTGGTGGACGGAGGTGACGTGTCGGGTACAGAAATAGAGCTGGACCGATAATACGTGCAGAGCCAGTCCAGCAGAGGAGGTTCTGCTCGGCTCTGTGAGGAAGGAGGCGTGTGTGGACCACCCGACCGAGCCCTCCAGCTGGACAGAAGTCAGCGCTGAGCTGCTCACGCTGAAAGTACGTGCCCTGGGCCTGGATGTGGACCTGGATGGCCTGATCATCAGGCATCTCAATCCCCAGTGGGCCTGTAACTTTGGGCCAGTCCAGACTGGGACCGGTCGCGGTCTGAGCTGAGCTTCCTGCCGCTTTGACCAAAAAGCCTGCACCCTCTGCTGGTGTGGTTGTGTAATGACGCAAAAAAACTAGACCTCGATTATAAGACGACCCCGCATGTTTACATTATTTTCAATGAAAAACACCTGGTCTCATTTTCAGGTCAGTACAGTAGATGCACTGATCTGCTGTAGCATCTCTCCTAATCTGACTAGCCATGCTTTGCTCCAGTCAGAAGACTATTTCATGTAGAGATTCCACAATTTGAGTGATGTCACTGGTGGGTGTGGTCCTGACTGATAGAACGTTCCTTCAGTGTTCCTGTTGTCCTAAAGCTGCTAACAGGATCCAGGATGAATGAGGGTCGGTGCTCAGGATCAGCAGACCCAGCAGTCTGTTTTATGTGTGAGAGGATTGTTTATCCATCCAGACGGGTCCCCGTGGAGCCGGAGGAACGATACACACTGCAGACACACTGTCACAGGCAGCAGGAGGTGTGAGTCTGAGCAGAGACGTCGTCACTGATAAACCACCTGTCTGTTCCAGAGTAAAATCCCTGGAGTCGGCTTCCTGAAGATCCACGCACCTTGGAGTGTCTTGTGTCGAGAGGCTGAGTTCATGAAGCTCAAGATGCCAACGAAGAAGGTATTCCTCACCCTGTCCTCTGCTCCCATTGGTCCATGGTGATAGGTGTGACTCTTTGATGATTTGGACATTTATTTATTGTAACTAAACTTTTCAATTAATGCAGACATGTCTCCTGTAAGCAGGTAAAACAAGAATCTATTTCTACTGTCTGTGAACTCTGAGTGTGTTTGTGTCCATTCTTTCTCAGAGTCACCTTAACACTGTCAGAGTCAAACATCAACACTGAGATAGTACTCTAGGCTAGGTGATCTGGTCTGACCCACGTCTGGATGTGGCTCTGGGTTCTGTGCTCTGTTTGACATAAAGCAGCATGCCGTCTGTCTCTCTTCAGGTTTATGAGGTGAAGCAAGGCAGCAATCTGGTGGAGAAGGTCCGTCTGTTCATTCACAAAGCCACAGCTCCTCTCCACCCTAAGGTGGACGCCGGCCGGCCCCAGAACATCAAGCCCCTGTCTCATCCCTTCTCCAGAGAGAAGCAGCACCTGTGAGTGATGTCAACCTGGTTTTATTGTTGTGGTCACTGATGCTCAGGATGCTTCAGTCACCAGAATAAAACTAACTGACACAAAGGAACAGAAAGACCAGAAAGAGGAGTCCAGATGAAAGTCTGATCCAGTCCCAGACGGGTTCAGGTTCAATCTGAGATACAAGAACTCTTCATGAACAGCAGAGAGGGACAGAGGCAGAGACAGAGTTAGAGTCAGATTCGGGGAGAGAGTCAGGGTCAGAGTGAGGGACGGAGATGGGGTCAGGGACAGAATCAGGGACAGAGTCCGGGTCAGAGTCCGGGACAGAGACGGGGTCAGGGACAGAATCAGGGACAGAGTCCGGGTCAGAGTCGGGGACAGAGACGGGGTCAGGGACAGAGACGGGGTCAGGGACAGAGTCAAGGTCGGGGACAGAGTCAGGATTGGGTTTAGTCGGATAGTGACTACGTGTCCAGAGAGACTCCAGGTTCAGGACCAAGCAGAAGCCTCTCAGACGATGTCTTCAGTCTGCTGGGATGTGAGGAGGAGGCAGTGAGCTGCTCTATTTACAGCTCTGACTAACAGCTCCTCCTCCTCCTCCTCCTCCTCAGAAGATCCACATCAGTCTAAAACCTCAGACCCCCATCAGTTGGTTCTGATGGATTCTGAGGTTCAGTTCTTGTGTTCTCCCTCTAACAGGAACTGGATCTTTGGTTCTGGTTTTAGTTTTTCTTAACATTATAATATATTTTAATAATGTTTCTGATCTGTCAGCTAGTCCTGGTTCTGGTTCTAGTTCTGGTCCTGGTTATAGTTCAGGTCCTGGTTCCAGTTCTTGTTCTTGTCCTGGTTCTGGTTCTGTCACTGAACTCAGACCTGTCTTTCAGGTTTGATCTGTCTGACAGAGACACGTTCTTCGACAGCAAAACGAGAAGCTCCATAGTAAGTATCAGTTTCCTTTATGATCTAGACCTTTAGAATCCGACTGTTTCAGGCCTGTCCCCCCAGCAGGAGGTCCCAGATCCATGCTGGAGAGAGTACATCTCCAGGCTGGCCCAGGAACTCCTCAGGGTCCCACCAGAGGAGCTGGTGGAGGTGGTCTGGTGCTGCTCTAGCAACCCAGATCCAGATAAGTGGGAGAAGAATCAGGATTTAACCAAAACATGGCCTAGCACACACACACACACACACACACACACACACACACACACACACACACACACACACACACACACACACACACACACACACACACACACACACACACACACAGAGACACACACCACCTGATGATGTGACTGCACTGGGCTGACCGCTGTAGGTTGTTCTTCTCCAGCTCGTTGTGGCTCCAGCTGGAGGTGTTTGAACGTCTCCTCTGCTCCACCTGCAGGTCTACGAGGTCCTGAAGAGGACGAGGTGCACCAGAGCCAAGTACTCCATGGGTAACGGATTTACCACTTCCTGTTGGTTGGATCAAACCAAACCTTCCTCCATTGTCTCTGTAACCATAGTAACGCTCCAGAGATCAACTGCCGTGTGTGTGTGTGTGTGTGTGTGTGTGTGTGTGTGTGTGTGTGTGTGTGTGTGTGTGTGTGTGTGTGTGTGTGTTGAATGTCTCCTACAGGGATCACCAGCCTGCTAGCTAACGGCGTCTACACGTCAGCCTTTCCTCTACACGATGTGAGTTTCTGCCTCAGTCTTAGTAACATCTCCATATTGTGTCAGAACTTCCTCTGAACTCAAAGGAATTCTTGTTCTGGTGAACTGGTTTTCATCAGACCAAGGAGAGGTCAGAAATAATGAATGTATGAGGAAAAAACCTCCTGACTCTTCTTGAATGAATTTGTTTAAAAGGTTGAACTTCCTGTGAATCTGGACCCACTCTGAGTGTGTTTATATGCTACAGGGCGACATCGACGAGGTGGACTCAGAACCTAACGACAGGAAGGTGAGTGGACCGGGTCCAACATCCAGACAGATCAGAACCACTTCCCTAACAGCTGCTCAACCTTTAACAGCCAAATCAGCAAGATAAGCAGTGAAACTAGTCATATAGGCAAGAACGGGAATCCATGTATGGAGTCAGCTCCTTATTGTAAATGTAACGTGTTTCCTGAGGGTCCAGACGTTAAAATGTGCTCTACCACGTGTCTGACCAACCAGGTAAAGGCTCAGAGGTCACCGGGGTCATCCTGTAGTGGCTTCTGTCAGGGATTAATCTACAATCAGGACCACGCCCACAGGTGACATCACTCAAAGAGGGCAGATTCTCCAGAAACAGGAAGAAGTCCTCTAACCAGAGTAATACTTGCTTGTCAGATCAGGAGAGACGCTGCTACAGATCAGTGACAAACTAGCAGCTAATTTTCAGCAAATTAAAACAAATCAATATAAAAGGAGTCTGAACAGACAGAGAAGAAGCTGTAATGATGTTTAACACAAAGGAAGACGGAGCGTTTTCAGTCTCCATCTGAAGGAATCCAAACCAGCAGGAGAGACACTGCTGCTGATGGTGTTAAAGGGATAATATGCAGTTTTGCTTGTTTTGGCTCCCCCTGGTGTCCATTTTAAATCACTGTCGTAAAAAAGTTTGCACCATTGTTTCTGCTCAGAAACACCTAAATCAACTGTTGAAATGTCTCCTCAGCCTTCATTGCTTTCTACTGGAGCGGTTCATCACTCATTTAAAGGAATCAGCTGCGTTTAAGCAGGGAGAGATTGAAAAAAGCATGAGCTAAAAACACTCTGGAGCTAGCATAACAGCTAGCCACTTTGGGTTAGCCTAACCCTCACGAGATACGTGGCTTTGTGACATTTCGAGGGCACCGGACCAGAGAATCAAATGTTGTAATCGTGGTATTCTGGATCCAAGCAGCAGATGGGCTGAGTGAGTTTTCATGAACCTGTAAAGGGTCAGATTAGCTCAGACTGGCTCAAGAAAAGATTTAAAATATGAAAAAATTGCAAAGTATGCCTTTAAAACAGTTAGTGAATTCAGGAAGATTTCAATACATTTTAGTTAAATAACCATAATGTGTGAATGAGAATGTGAGAAGAGTTTAATAAAACCTGAGTTTTCAGTCCATCCCTCCATCAGTAACAGAGTCAGGTTAAGGCAGCTTCTTGACCACTGAATGTGATGGAAGGAGCAGCTGATGAGTCTGGAGTCGCCTCCACCACATCTACAAGCTGTGTGTCACCATGGCAACAGCATAATAATCACTCCTCTGTGTGAGGCTCAGCGCCTCGTCAGCATGTGATGGTGGAGGTAGTGGAGGTCTGATGGTGGAGGTAGTGGAGGTCTGGTGCTGGAGGTAGTGGAGGTCTGATGGTGGAGGTAGTGGAGGTCTGGTGGTGGAGGTAGTGGAGGTCTGGTGGTGGAGGTTTGGTGGTGGAGGTCTGATGGTGGAGGTAGTGGAGGTCTGGTGGTGGAGGTTTGGTGGTGGAGGTCTGATGGTGGAGGTAGTGGAGGTCTGATGGTGGAGGTCTGATGGTGGAGGTAGTGGAGGTCTGATGGTGGAGGTAGTGGAGGTCTGGTGGTGGAGGTTTGGTGGTGGAGGTCTGATGGTGGAGGTAGTGGAGGTCTGATGGTGGAAGTAGTGGAGGTCTGATGGTGGAGGTCTGATGGTGGAGGTAGTGGAGGTCTGATGGTGGAGGTAGTGGAGGTCTGATGGTGGAAGTAGTGGAGGTCTGGTGGTGGAGGTAGTGGAGGTCTGATGGTGGAGGTCTGATGGTGGAGGTAGTGGAGGTCTGGTGGTGGAGGTAGTGGAGGTCTGGTGGTGGAGGTTTGGTGGTGGAGGTCTGATGGTGGAGGTAGTGGAGGTCTGGTGGTGGAGGTTTGGTGGTGGAGGTCTGATGGTGGAAGTAGTGGAGGTCTGGTGGTGGAGGTAGTGGAGGTCTGGTGGTGGAGGTAGTGGAGGTCTGGTGGTGGAGGTTGTGATGGAGGTGGTGGAGGTAGTAGAGGTTTTTGTGTGGGTCAATAACTGTTTGTAGATTTGAGATATAAAAGACTTGTGAGTTTGACCTAATAAGAGAAAACCTCAGATTTTCTGTTTTTAACCTTATTTAGTTGTTGAGGTTAAGAATATATTTCCCAGGGAGACCTGGAGGCAGGTGGGCGTTCAGTATTTTGCCCAATGATTTTTGTACACATTGCCAGGCCAGGGTTTGGACCCAGGGTGCCCTCATGGAGGGCCGCCTCTCTTACCCTTAGTTACTCTTAGTTGAGTGAGTGCACTCAACTGGCAGCCTGCAGGCCAGATCCAGCCCGTGACCTGCAATTTTCTGGCCCTTTGTGTGTGTGTGTTTGTGTGTGTGTGTGTGTGTGTGTGTGTGTGTGTGTGTGTGTGTGTGTGTGTGTGTGTGTGTGTGTGTGTGTGTGTGTGTGTGTGTGTGTGTGTGTGTGTGTGTAGGCCCATAGGCCAATATAAAGGCTAAATATTACCCGCGCTGTTCGCCAATGGACTATGACTCAGCCAACATGGCGGCTATCTTGCTGCAGTCAGCTGCCCCCTTTCATAACACTGGTGTCAATGGTGCATGGACTGTTAAATAGCTCTAACTTGCTTAATTTTTAACCAATTTTCAAACGGTTTGCTTTGTTATAAACGTCAGACGTGGCTGTGAAATATATCAATAATGGCCGAGAAACTCAAATTGTGAAAGTATCCTATCTAAAGTCTATACATAATATGGTTTGTAAGAAAGCAAACGGTTTGTAAATCTGTTCATTTTTCATCGAGTTTAGAGTATTTTTAGTTAAGTTGATCACTCACCTTCCATCCGCTACCATAGAGAGCAGAACGTCAGCTCTCGGTGGTAAGATGGCCGCCCTTAAGCTATGCTGTTGACTCCCAGATAAGGCATCTAGTCTTTGTATATAATATCTATGTGTAGGCCTGTCCGTGCCCCTAAACAATAACAAACCCTCTAATGTCAGGTGGCCGTGCTGGGATTTGAACCCAGCTCTCCCACATAGGGTGGCTTTTTTATGTATGTATTAAGCTTTATTTTACCAGGATTAGTGCCATTAAGATTCAGAATCTCTTTTTTAAGGGAGTCCTGGATTAGGCCACTGTCTGGCCTAGCTCGGTGTTAGCTTTGTTCTGAGTCCTAGCTCAGTGTGAGCTCTGTTTTGGCTCTGTCATTTAATTGTTAGCCCTTTATTAGTTCTGTCTTAGCCCTTTATTAGCTCTGTGTTAGCTCAGTTCTAGCTCTGTGTTACGTTCTTAGCTCTATGTTAGCTGTTAGCTTTGTGCTAAGTCTGTGTTGTCTCTGTCGTGGCTCTGTGGTAGGCATGGGCGAAAATCACGGGGGGGACATGTCCCCCCCTCACATAAAGTTTTCCCCTCCAAAATCCCAACAAACACAAATCATATTTTTTTTAAATATTACAGTACCGGCAGTTGAAAGCCCAATACAAATTGTGCTACTTAAAAACAAAATATAAGATTTATAATTCTTGAAAGTTTCCAGTCCCCCCCCCCATCCTCACAGTGAGTTGGTACAGTCCGTTTTCCTGATGGGAGGGGCCGCTCCGACTCGCTGCCTGCTCCGCTCCTCACTCAGAGCCGGACCGGTGAGGACGAAATGATGGAGTTTATTTAAAAAATTAAGGCATTAGAACGTTCAGTGATCAGTTAAAAAGTTATTGATCGTTTCTCTTGTTCAACAAGCTCCTCCATTACATGAAAAGCTGTATTTCAGCTCCTTCATGTGAAGTCTGCTGGCCTGTTTAACATAAACACAGCAGGTTGTCCCTGTAGAGTCGATGTCCGCTCCACCACCGGATGTTTGGCTGATTATTCACTAACTAAATCACATACAGATTAATTTTTGACATGAATCCACATCGTTGTTTTGTGTAAAATACGTCTTGTCTGTTGTTGGTTTTGAGATGTCCTGAGTTTATAATCAGTCTGTGAACGCAGCATTTACCGTGCAGGCTGCGTCTGTTCACGGAAGAAAGAGAGAAAAGTAGCGACTCGCCGCTTGGAGCTGGTTTTAACAGAGAAACGAATGTCTGCAGAAAGTTTTGATAACATTTCTGACTCAAACTCATCCTTAGACAGACAGGAGAGAGAGAGAGAGAGACAGTGGACAGACAGGAGAGAGAGAGACAGGGGACAGACAGACAGGAGAGAGAGAGACAGGGGACAGACAGACAGGAGAGAGAGAGACAGTGGACAGACAGACAGGAGAGAGAGAGAGACAGGGGACAGACAGTCAGGAGAGAGAGAGACAGGGGACAGACAGTCAGGAGAGAGAGAGACAGGGGACAGACAGTCAGTCAGAGGACTGAGACACCGTCCTCCTCCTGTCTCACTGCCAGTTACGTTTCTAGACAGATTTTGTCCAGATGTATTCATTTATGTCAGATATTATTAATTACAATCTGATTTTCTGTTCCAATTTTGTATTTTTTATTTAGTTTTTTATGTTGTAGTTACAACATTGACTTAAATGTTCGGTTAAACAGATTTCTTTTTCTAATAATCTGACTGATCATTTCCACTTCTTATTCTTCTCTAATTAAATCAATTTTCAAGTCAGATGTTTTTTGGGACTGTTTTTAGTTTCTGGATATGAAACATTTTTCTTTTACAGAAAAAAAAACCTCAACCTAGACTAATTAAAGACATTATCTGTAGCTGGGTGTTGCATCTCTCCTCAGCTTAATAATAATCTGTAGGCAGGTGTTTGTCCAGCAGTCTGGCTGCTTTAACAGTCAGGTCAGAATGGAAGAGGAGAGAAAAATAAAAACATCCAGTCGTTTTTCAGTTAATCAAAACACCAAGTTGAAAGAGCCCAACAACATTGAGGCAGTTTGTTGAAAAATATTCTGATGAAGCATCAAAATCCTGTAGACCAGGGATTCCCGAGCTGCCACTAGGGAGTTGCAAAACTGTAATGGTGGAAATGTGAAATAATGACACATTTACAGTGCTTTTCCCCCACTCAGTAAAAATGTGTAAATAAACATGCATACTATTATTGTGTGGAGCTGTGGGACAATATTGGATGAACTCCGAGTCTTTTATCTGTCAATCATGTGAACTCTTTCGAGCAGACCTTTATTTTGAAGGCGACGATAACTTTTACTATTAGTTCCGGGGCAAAGCTGCAGGAGCTGCTGGACTGTTTACCTCGTCAAATGGATATTATTTATTCAAAGAATCCTTCTTTACAGCTTGTAACAACTCTGCTGATTGATTCCATGTGTGTCCTTATTTAATCAACTCCATGGTGAGTTGTTTTCTTTGTTTCTTTTGTTTTTACTAAAGATGCAGCGCTACTTTCTGCCGCCGATGAGCTAATGGCTAACGGAGCTGGGTTTTAATTTAAAACACTAAGCAGTTAGTTAAGAGAACCGTCAGTTTAATCCAGTGTAGTAACCTCCTGCTCACTTCCAAACATTTGATCAGCACTCCCCCATACACACCCACCGTCTTTACAATATAAGCGCATCACATGGAAATGCGAGGGGCGTTTACTGACCGTAGGACACGCGACTCTCACAGTAATCCTCGGTTACATCTGATTTTAATAACACTCAAAAGTATCAAAAATTTGTAACATTAATGATTCGTAGGTACCAGGAATTTGTTCAAATGTCAGAGATCTCCATCCAGGGATTGAGGTGCGCGAACACGGCTGGGACATAGAAGTGGGTGAGCGGTAAAAAAAGTTTGGGAACCGCTGCTGTAGACAGCTTGGATATGGACAATATGGATAATGTTTAGAGAAAAAAAGCATTTTTTAGTGTCCCCCTCAGAAATTTCTCTCAAAAATTTTACTGTTTAATGTCCCCCCCAACAATCAGCCAGGTGCCCATCATGTGACCTTGGAACAGGACAGATTTCAAAGAACTGGTGTATCCCTAGAAACCAAAGCTCTATTAGACACCTCGCTCAGTATCATGCTAAGGAAGTTAGCCCAAAAGCACCTCAGCCTATATAATAGAGGGTGAGTCCAAACCCAAGCACTTGGCACAGGGCTAAGCTCTACAGTATTTTGTAACAAACTGGCAGAAGCTCAGTAGGTTTGGTATTCATCTGGCAACCTGAGGGTTGTTGTTCAATCCCAGCTCTGGCTGAGCCACTTTGTCATCGTCTCCTTGGGCAACACTCTTCACCCACCTTGCCTGCTGTTGATGGCAGGAGGTTCTGGTGGTCCACCGGTGTCTGGTAACTTTGTTTCTGTGGCTACAATGTAGCTCACTGCCATCACCATGTGAATGAGTGACTGACTGACACCGCTGTAAAACACTCTGGGAGTCCATGGCGGCTGATTACCATTACAAAGAGGTTGAAGGTTTGCTGAAGATGGATGCCAGCATCTTTTCATCTTTTCTTCATGTTTATGTATTTATCAGACGCTTTTATCCAAAACTTCTTACAAACAATAAAGTAACCAAGAAGTTACCATTGAGGCTAACAACAAAGTACTTAGAGGGACGAACACTAGTCAGTGTCTGAGGTGACAGAGAGGGAAAAGAATACAAGCAGAGTGAAGTGCCTGAAGAGAGAACAGAGTAGGGAAGGTAGGTACTAGTCTAGAAGATGTTCTCTTTATGTTGAGATTCCTCCATTAAGAACATGCGCCATTCATTTCACAAAGCATCATTTTCACCCCATGTTTGTATAAAGTTGTGTTACTTTCAGTAGCTATCAGAGTGTTGATTGAAATCAGCAGACGTGAACGTTGGTCTGATGTCACATTGAGTCCCTCAGGAACAGATCTGCTGCTCAAACAGGATGTGATGAGACTCTGATTCTGATTGGTTTAGACTGAACCTCACTCTCCAGTGTGTCCATCTGAAGTCTCATTCATCGCTTTAAACACATAGTAGTACATGATGTATTTTGTATATGAAGTATTTAAAAGGGGTAGTACTATGTGACAGGTAAAATACCCAAAGCTGGAAAATTCAAAGCACAAACTTGTTTGTTGGTGGTTTAAAAAATTGTTCACGTTTTTACAGAAGCCTGATGAAAAGTTAGTTTAAAGTTAGGCTCAGAGACTAAATACACTTCCACAAGTCTTTACAGAACTCCCTTCCTGTCTTCACAGTTGCTGTATGAACAGTGGGCCAGCTACAGCGTCTTCTACAAGTACCAGCCCATCAGCCTCATCAGGTCTGTTCAGGTCACGTCAGGTCTGCAACACCTTCTAGTCTCCTAGCATCTAACGCTCATCACCAATCAGGGACTGGACTTCTCTGTTTTAGTCAAGATGTTTGTGTGTTTTATTAGAGGAGTTTTATCAAGTCACACTGAAAAGTTCTGAGTCTGTAGTGAGGCTTAGTTTAAACCACCGTCTGACATTACCTTTAGAAGAACCAGGTTCTGTCTGGATGTTCTGACCTTTAGAAGAACCAGGTTCTGTCTGGATGTTCTGACGATGTTCTGACCTTTAGAAGAACCAGGTTCTGTCTGGATGTTCTGACCTTTAGAAGAACCAGGTTCTGTCTGGATGTTCTGACCTTTAGATGAACCAGGTTCTGTCTGGATGTTCTGACGATGTTCTGACCTTTAGAAGAACCAGGTTCTGTCTGGATGTTCTGACCTTTAGAAGAACCAGGTTCTGTCTGGATGTTCTGACCTTTAGAAGAACCAGGTTCTGTCTGGATGTTCTGACCTTTAGAAGAACCAGGTTCTGTCTGGATGTTCTGACCTTTAGAAGAACCAGGTTCTGTCTGGATGTTCTGACGATGTTCTGACCTTTAGAAGAACCAGGTTCTGTCTGGATGTTCTGACCTTTAGAAGAACCAGGTTCTGTCTGGATGTTCTGACCTTTAGAAGAACCAGGTTCTGTCTGGATGTTCTGACCT
>SSNR01000238.1:257995-275441 GCA_006937965.1 Callopanchax toddi
GTTCTGACCTTTAGAAGAACCAGGTTCTGTCTGGATGTTCTGATCTTTAGAAGAACCACGTTCTGTCTGGATGTTCTGACCTTTAGATGAACCAGGTTCTGTCTGGATGTTCTGACCTTTAGAAGAACCAGGTTCTGTCTGGATGTTCTAACCTTTAGAAGAACCAGGTTCTGTCTGGATGTTCTGACCTTTAGAAGAACCAGGTTCTGTCTGGATGTTCTGACCTTTAGAAGAACCAGGTTCTGTCTGGATGTTCTGACGATGTTCTGACCTTTAGAAGAACCAGGTTCTGTCTGGATGTTCTGACCTTTAGATGAACCAGGTTCTGTCTGGATGTTCTGACCTTTAGACGAACCAGGTTCTGTCTGAACCAGGTTCTGTCTGGATGTTCTGACCTTTAGAAGAACCAGGTTCTGTCTGGATGTTCTGACCTTTAGAAGAACCAGGTTCTGTCTGGATGTTCTGATGATGTTCTGACCTTTAGAAGAACCAGGTTCTGTCTGGATGTTCTGACCTTTAGAAGAACCAGGTTCTGTCTGGATGTTCTGACCTTTAGATGAACCAGGTTCTGTCTGGATGTTCTGACCTTTAGAAGAACCAGGTTCTGTCTGGATGTTCTGACCTTTAGATGAACCAGGTTCTGTCTGGATGTTCTGACCTTTAGAAGAACCAGGTTCTGTCTGGATGTTCTGACCTTTAGAAGATCCAGGTTCTGTCTGGATGTTCTGACCTTTAGAAGAACCAGGTTCTGTCTCATGGTCATGTTGGATTTGGAGACTTTTTGCCACATATGGGATCCTGATATTTCACCATCTGGTATAATCTTCTCCTTGAAATCCTTGAAAGTACTTGAATGTTGTAATAAAGTTCTTGAAATGTTCTGAGTGAAACTGGTCGGATCATAATGCTAAAAGGTCACAGCTAAGACAGACAAGATGGTGACCTCATCTCTTTCCACAGGAAGTACTTTGGGGAGAAGGTGGGCCTGTACTTTGCCTGGTTGGGAGTCTACACCCAGATGCTTATCCCTGCTGCCATCGTTGGAGTCGCCGTGTTCCTCTACGGGTGTGCTACTGTCGACGAGAACATACCAAGGTTCTGTTGTCTGAAAATTTGTCCTTGTTTTAGTGTTTTATGGAAACATGTGACTTCATCAGTCTGAGCTTCTAATAACAACCTGTCACTCATGTTGAACTAGTCAGACTCCATCATGCTGGACCCCGGAGTCCCTCAGGGCTCTGTCAGTCCTTTTGTTTTCTGCTCTGCTGGATCACGACCAAACTTCAGGTCTAATAGTTTGTAGGGGTGTGTAATCTTGGGTGCCTCACAATTCGATTATGATTCGATTTAAAAACGATTCGATTTTAAAACAATTTTTACACTTTTTGTTGCATCATTTTTTCCCCATTTAGGATTTTTTCTTCATTCCCTTGAATGTCTATTTTCTCCTTTTAAGTCCATTTAGTTTCCATTAATTGAGCTATGTAAACCACAAATAACACCAACACGTCCAAATGATGTTTCATAGTGAGTTAGAAATAGAAACAAAACAACAACAAAGATGCTCCTTTGACAACTAAAGTGTAAAATATTTGCTTTATCAAAGTAATTAGAAAAATAAAATCCTCCCAATAGTACAAAAGTTCACGTCTGCAGGAAGAAAAAGTTCCTCTAGTGATCAGTTAAACTTCCTTTAACCTAAATCCTTTACAACTTTCAGTTTTTGTACCAGCAGCTCTAGATTATTTCTTTTGAAAAATACAAGATCTCACCTATTCAGCAACAATAAAAATATATATATCCAAATTTAAATCCATCAAATAAAATATATTTCCCCACAGTTAAAGTAGTTTTAACAAACTCACTAACAGTAGCTCTAATAACACTGGTGGAAACGTTTTGAAACAACAGTTAAACTGATCAAATAAATGTAAACTAATAATACCAGGATATAGACGTGAAAATCAGCAGTAAATGTTCCTACAGCCTCTCTTCAGCCTCAGGATGGTAAACATCGTTCCAGAAGTTCTTCCCTGGACTCCAGCGTCCGCATTACAGCAGAAAGTCCTGGTTGTTAACAGCTCATATGGATGTAAATCCTTTTCCCTTTCAGAGCTGTGTAAAGTTTGATTCCTTCCTCAAATATTCACTGTTTGGAGCAACAGCTGATGGCTTCATCTCCTCGTACCCGCAGCGTTAACGGGTGACGCGCTGACGCTCATTCGTATCATTATATTTTACTTTTCTTCACGTAACAGGGAATAAATCTTCTCAGGCCTTTTCTGTTCATGTTATTATAAAAACTAAAATATTCCCAGACGCCTGCCTTATACCTACTGAATGAATCTCGCGCTGTTGATCTACAAGCAGAAGCCATCTTGTGTTTCCGGCGGTCCGTCCCCTAAAATGTCCAGGCAGCATTTTATGTTCCCATCATTTTAAATAAATAATATAAATAATCGATTTTGAACACTTATGAATGGGAATCGATTTGGAACATTTCACATCACGACTAATGGATTTTTAGTGAATCGGCACACCCCTAATAGTTTGTTAGACTCGTAGGTGACACAACAGTAGTGGAGCTCAGCAGCAGCAGAGAGACGTCTACTGGGCTGCTGTGGAGAAAACCGTCTGTCCTGTCAAAGATGAGCACCAGATTCCTATAATCATGAACTCAGCCTCATTAAGAGGGAACGAGGGGATCGATTCCCACAGCAACCAGTAATCAGCTTTCAGTCTCTTCATCAGGAGGAGGAAGGTTTTCTTTCACAGTGAGATCAGTTTCAGACTCAGAGATGTCTGGATTTAACCAGTTATACTGATTGATATTGATTAGGACTGAGCGATATGACCTCAAATCAATATCGTGATTTATTGAGGAGTTAACCTCGATAACGATTAATGGACGATAACTACCTGTATGCTCAAAAACTGTAGCAGCATAATTGCTCTATTGACTAAATTTCCTGCAAACGCAAAATATAGGAGGAGGAGTCATGTGACACGGACTAGTTGAGTCGTGTCACAGCCCTAATATTGATACTTATTTATAGGGATGTTCCGATACCACTTTTTTCAAAACCGATCCGATACCAATACTTAAATCTGAGTACTCGCCGATACCGAGTACCGATACCGATACTTCTACCACACAAAAAAAATGCAACAAATTGGAATACAGGTTTTATTTTTTCTTCTCTGCTTTTTACAACAAATAACTGAGTTAGATAAAAAAAAATAAAATATATTAATAAAAATGATCACAAAACTAAAATATAAGGTGAAAAATAACCATTTTCTGTGATTTCACAGTGAAATTATTGCAGTTTTCCACATTTTAACCAAATAAAATGAACTATTTGGCACCATCTCCAGCTCTCAACCCACACTGTTCCTCTTTAGCTCCCCCTAGTGTTCAATATAGGAAACTACAACAGAAATCACAAGTCACAGACAGTGAAGCCACTGGTATCGGTTCCTGGTATCGGGTTAACCGATATCGGTATCGGGCCGATACCGGTATCGGTGCATCCCTACTTATTTATTAACACATTCTAACATAAAACAAGCAGAATGATGGGATTTATGTCAACACATCAGATCGTGAACAATGGAGCTGATATAAAACCCTTAAAGTGAATAGTTGAGTCAATAAACTGACTCTCGGTTTACTTAGTGAATCCATTTCATCTTGTTGATACCTTTGTCCTTACTGTGTTTATACGGACATATTTGATCTTGTTTTTACTTTCTGTTCGTGTCTCTGTCGTGTAAAGGTCTCTCTCCTCTGCCTGAGGCTGGAACAAATATTTCATAATGTTTTTGAATCGTTGTGGTTGGATTTGGAGGCTGTGTATTAATTATCCCTTTAATAACAACCGTGATTCATGTTGTGGTGGACTCTGTTCTGACAAGCCTTTAAATCCTCCCTTAAGGAATGAACCGCACTGACGAAGTCACTGGATCACAGGATGATTAAAGGTCATCAGGGGTCATGATGAAGAGCGACCACACCCAGTGACATCACTCTTTTCAACCTTTATTCAACCAGGCAAAAACAGATTAAGAACAACTGTCTTATTTACAACTGTGGCAAAAGACAATGCTTTTTGAGGGAGAAAGGAACGGGGCTACAGTATAAAAACACTTTAAAATAACATGAATTAGACACATTTTAAAAATAACTGTAAAAAGTTACATTTACAGAAACCATGAACACACACAAAAAGCCATTTTATAAGCACAAGATCAGAAGAGCAGCCATCAATAATGAGGTGTCAGTCTAAGTGACAGCAGCAGGTAGCTTTAACATGTTCTGTGATCCCAGCTTGAAAAGCTGCCTTTGAGATCAACGTGTCCAGTTTTGGGTTTTCTGCAGGTCATTCCAGTCTCTGGCAGCAGCAGACTGAAAGGACAACAAGCCTGATGCAGAAGCAGTTTTAGGAACTGTTAACAAAATCAGGTCTGCAGATCGAGTTTTGTATGCAGGGGATGAAAAATGCAACCGCTGTTGTAAGTAAGGAGGAGATGAACCGAGGAGAGTTTTGTAAATCAGGGTAAACCAGTGGATTTTATGATGGGTGAACAATGATGGCCAGTTAAGAGAAGAATACAGAGAACAGTGGTGAGTTTTAAACGGAGCATTTGTAACAGACCGGATGGCAGAGTGGTAAAGAACGTCGAGCAAACTTCTGGCTGCTGAATGACATCACCGTAATCAAACATTGGCAGAATGGTCATTTGCACCAATGTTTTCCTTGCAGAAGAAATGAAAGAGGAACGCATTCTGTAGAGGAAGCTGATTTTAGATTTAATCTTAGTCTGTAAATTATTGATATGTTCTGAAAAAAGAGTATTGTCTAACCAGATTCCCAGGTATTTATACTCGGTGACCTGCTCTAGAGCTGTTCCATCCAGGGTGAATTAGATGGTGCATGACCTTTTTTACCAAACCACATGACTTTAGTTTGATTTGTTTAACTGAAGATGCAAACTGGAAAGGGCCTTTTGTATCCTGTTGAAACTAAGCTGAAGTTGTTGAGAAACTATAGCAGGAGAGGGGCCAACAGAGTAGAGGATGGTGTCATCTGCATAGAGACGAATACATGAATCTACAACAGCATTTGCTATATTATTAATGTAAATGGAGAAAAGGGTTAGGCCAAGTACTGACCCCTGTGGAACACCGTTAGTAACTGGGAGTTGACCATTTACAAGTTTTTCCAGGACCTTAGAAAGACATGGCAGAGCAGAAATAGGCCTCTAAGAGTTGGGGTCAGACCGCTCACCACCCTTAAAGAGAGGATGCACTAAGGCTGACTTCCAGGCACGAGGCTGTGTGTAGGGATAAGTCCAAAATGTCTGTAAGGGGAGCAGCAATGATGGTGGCTGCAGTTTAAAAAAGAAAGGATCGAGGTCATCGCCCACTGCAGGGTTTTTTGGGTTCAACTTAAGCAACTCCTTAAAAACCTCACACTCTGAGAATGCCCGCAAGAAACTATAGGGGGCTCATAGGGGGGGGGGGTACAGTAGAGCAGATTGGGGGATTTGTAGGTGATTAAACTGGATTGGCCAATTCAAAAACAAAACCAGAATTTTAAAAATGTGCATAAAAAGGTTTCCAACATACGCCCCTTGTCTGACACTAGGATGTGGTCAATGTTGAGTACAGGAGGCAGATTACCAGACACTTCATTTTCCAGCTCCTTTACCGTTTTCCAAAATCTTCTTGGGTTGGAGCTACTAAGAGAAAAGTGCTTTTTAAAATGGGCAGCTTTGGCCGTGCGGACAGCTTGCAATGATTTATTTCTGATTAAAAGCCAAAATATCTGCTGGGGATCTGGATAGCCGAGCCTTGCGCCAGGAGGTATGTTTTGTTGGAGGAGCACACACTCAAAGCAGGCAGAGTCTCCAGAAACAGCAAGTAGTCCTCTGACCGGAGCAATACTCATGACTAGTCCGATCAGGAGAGACGCTGCTGCACATCAGTGAGACATTAGCAGCTAATTCTCTGGTACTGAGGTTAGCTAACGGGTAATATAGTGGTTTAAGACATCGGTGGGATGGTTAAGACCAAGATTTGTCACCAATCTGCAGCAAATATCCCTTTAAGCTGCTTGATTTGGAAACAGCACCATGTAGAGTCGTCCTCCTGTCGGTCTAATTATATGTTTCTGTTTTCTGCTCTCAGTTCAAAGTCTGTCTCCTGCATCTCTTTGTGTTTTTTCTTTAAGCATGGAGATCTGTGATCCCAGGAACAACATCACCATGTGCCCACTTTGCGACCGCGCCTGCAGCTACTGGAAGCTGTCGACAGCCTGTGGCACAGCTCGAGCCAGCCACCTGTTTGACAACCCGGCTACTGTCTTCTTCTCCATTTTCATGGCCCTCTGGGGTAAGCATGCAGTCACACTCAAAAATAAACCCACCAAAGCAAACCTGCAGACTGGTAACTGGTTTTAACCATAAACTAGACATTAAGGTTGAGGGACAGGTGTGAAACTTCCAGCTTGAGTCTGTGAGGCGAGCCCTCCTCTGATGTCCTGCCAAACGGTGCAGCCATCTGTTGGCGGCAGCAGGACTTCAGGCTATGTGACTGTTGTGTTCAGATGGAGCTGATGTCACTGCAGAGCAACCATCTGGTTCCTCAGACCCGAAGAGGAACGTCAGCAGGACATTTGGATCATTTGAAGGAGCATGCTATCAGTTGTTTATCTACAGAAAGGAAAGTACTTAAAGTGGCTGGAGTCTCTAGAAACAGGGAGTAGTCCTCTGACGAGAGCAATACTCATGGCCAGTCAGATAAGGAGAGACGCTGCTGCAGATTAGTAACAAAATAACAGCTTAGTTTCATTTATGTAAAATTGATTTTGTTTTAGGTTTTGGGGGCTTTTTAATGTTGGCTTGTATTAGCTGTAAGGTTAACATGTAGTAGCTGTAAGGTTAGCATGTAGTAGCTGTAAGGTTAACATGTAGTAGCTGTAAGGTTAGCATGTAGTAGCTGTAAGGTTAGCATGTAGTAGCTGTAAGGTTAACATGTAGTAGCTGTAAGGTTAACATGTAGTAGCTGTAAGGTTAGCATGCAGTAGCTGTAAGGTTAACATGTAGTAGCTGTAATGTTAACATGTAGTAGCTGTAAGGTTAGCATGTAGTAGCTGTAATGTTAACATGTAGTAGCTGTAAGGTTAACATGTAGTAGCTGTAAGGTTAACATGTAGTAGCTGTAAGGTTAACATGTAGTAGCTGTAAGGTTAACATGTAGTAGCTGTAAGGTTAGCATGTAGTAGCTGTAAGGTTAACATGTAGTAGCTGTAAGGTTAACATGTAGTAGCTGTAAGGTTAGCATGTAGTAGCTGTAAGGTTAACATGTAGTAGCTGTAAGGTTAACATGTAGTAGCTGTAAGGTTAACATGTAGTAGCTGTAAGGTTAGCATGTCTTAGCTGTAAGGTTAGCATGTCTTAGCTGTAAGGTTAACATGTCTTAGCTGTAAGGTACCAGTGAGGATTGGCTGGGTCTGGTGGTAGTAGCATGTCCTGGTGGACTGTAGAGTTTTCATTGCCTGTTTTTGGTTCCTGTTCCTGTTGATGCAGCTGTTCTTTTCATGGAGCACTGGAAGAGGCGACAAATGAGGCTCAACTACGTCTGGGACCTGATGGGATATGGAGAGGAGGAGGAGGTAAGACAACCCCACCCGTCTGGACCATAAGAGGCTAGATCCACGAGACTGGTAGTCTAGGCTCAGATTCACTGTCAAATACATCAAACAGGTCTGACTACAGATTTGAGTTTAGCGCCAACAATGATTGGTCCCTGTGGCTGATTGGTCCCTGTGGCTGATTGGTCCATGTGTCTGATTGGTCCCTGTGGCTGATTGGTCCCTGTGGCTGATTGGTCCATGCGTCTGATTTGTCCCAGTGGCTGATTGGTCCCTGTGGCTGATTGGTCCCTGTGGCTGATTGGTCCATGTGGCTGATTGGTCCATGTGTCTGATTGGTCCCAGTGTCTGATTGGTCCATGTGGCTGATTGGTCCATGTGGCTGATTGGTCCATGTGGCTGATTGGTCCCAGTGTCTGATTGGTCCCTGTGTCTGATTGGTCCCTGTGGCTGATTGGTCCATGTGGCTGATTGGTCCCTGTGGCTGATTGGTCCATGTGGCCCATTGGTCGCTGTGGCCCATTGGTCGCTGTGGCCGATTGGTCCCTGTGGCTGATTGGTCGCTGTGGCCA
The DNA here is from genome assembly GCA_006937965.1 of Callopanchax toddi. Lineage (NCBI taxonomy): Eukaryota > Metazoa > Chordata > Actinopteri > Cyprinodontiformes > Nothobranchiidae > Callopanchax > Callopanchax toddi. Next base: position 266,226 of record SSNR01000238.1, read on the forward strand.
GTGATTGGTCGCTGTGGCCAGTGATTGGTCGCTGTGGCTGATTGGTCCATGTGGCTGATTGGTCCCTGTGGCTGATTGGTCCCTGTGGCTGATTGGTCCCTGTGGCTGATTGGTCCCTGTGTCTGATTGGTCCCCGTGGCCAGTGATTGGTCCATGTGTCTGATTGGTCCCCGTGGCTGATTGGTCCATGTGTCTGATTGGTCCCCGTGGCCAGTGATTGGTCGCTGTGGCCAGTGATTGGTCGCTGTGGCCAGTGATTGGTCGCTGTGGCCAGTGATTGGTCTTTGTGGCTGATTAGTCCATGTGGCTGATTGGTCCCTGTGGCTGATTGGTCCCTGTGGCTGATTGGTCCCTGTGGCTGATTGGTCGCTGTGGCTGATTGGTCTGTGTGGCCGATTGGTCGCTGTGTCTGATTGGTCCCTGTGTCTGATTGGTCCCTGTGTCTGATTGGTCCCTGTGGCTGATTGGTTCATGTGGCTGATTGGTCCCTGTGTCTGATTGGTCCCCGTGGCCAGTGATTGGTCCATGTGTCTGATTGGTCCCCGTGGCCAGTGATTGGTCCATGTGTCTGATTGGTCCATGTGTCTGATTGGTCCATGTGGCTGATTGGTCCCTGTGGCTGATTGGTCCCCGTGGCCAGTGATTGGTCCCTGTGGCTGATTGGTCCATGTGTCTGATTGGTCCCTGTGGCTGATTGGTCCCTGTGGCTGATTGGTTCATGTGGCTGATTGGTCCCTGTGTCTGATTGGTCCCCGTGGCCAGTGATTGGTCCATGTGTCTGATTGGTCCATGTGTCTGATTGGTCCATGTGGCTGATTGGTCCCTGTGGCTGATTGGTCCATGTGTCTGATTGGTCCCCGTGGCCAGTGATTGGTCCCCGTGGCCAGTGATTGGTCGCTGTGGCCAGTGATTGGTCGCTGTGGCCAGTGATTGGTCCCCGTGGCCAGTGATTGGTCCCCGTGGCCAGTGATTGGTCCCCGTGGCCAGTGATTGGTCCCTGTGGCCAGTGATTGGTCCCTGTGGCCAGTGATTGGTCGCTGTGGCCAGTGATTGGTCGCTGTGGCCAGTGATTGGTCGCTGTGGCCAGTGATTGGTCCCTGTGGCTGAATGGTCCATGTGGCTGATTGGTCGCTGTGGCTGATTGGTCTGTGTGGCCGATTAGTCGCTGTGGCTGATTGGTCCCTGTGGCCGATTGGTCGCTGTGGCCGATTGGTCGCTGTGGCCGATTGGTCGCTGTGGCTGATTGGTCGCTGTGGCTGATTGGTCCCTGTGGCTGATTGGTCGCTGTGGCTGATTGGTCGCTGTGGCCGATTGGTCCATGTGGCCGATTGGTCCATGTGGCCGATTGGTCCCTGTGGCCGATTGGTCCCTGTGGCTGATTGGTCCCTGTGGCTGATTGGTCCCTGTGGCTGATTGGTCCCTGTGGCTGATTGGTCGCTGTGGCCGATTGGTCGCTGTGGCCGATTGGTCCATGTGGCCGATTGGTCCATGTGGCCGATTGGTCCATGTGGCCGATTGGTCCATGTGGCCGATTGGTCCATGTGGCTGATTGGTCCCTGTGGCTGATTGGTCCCTGTGGCTGATTGGTCCCTGTGGCTGATTGGTCGCTGTGGCTGATTGGTCGCTGTGGCTGATTGGTCGCTGTGGCCGATTGGTCCCTGTGGCCGATTGGTCCCTGTGGCCGATTGGTCCCTGTGGCCGATTGGTCCCTGTGGCCGGTGATTGGTCCCCGTGGCCAGTGATTGGTCCCCGTGGCCAGTGATTGGTCCCCGTGGCCAGTGATTGGTCCCCGTGGCCAGTGATTGGTCGCTGTGGCCGATTGGTCCATGTGGCTGATTGGTCCATGTGGCTGATTGGTCGCTGTGGCCGATTGGTCCGTGTGGCCGATTGGTCGCTGTGGCCGATTGGTCGCTGTGGCCGATTGGTCCCTGTGGCTGATTGGTCGCTGTGGCCGATTGGTCGCTGTGGCTGATTGGTCCATGTGGCTGATTGGTCCATGTGGCTGATTGGTCGCTGTGGCTGGTTGGTCGCTGTGGCTGATTGGTCCGTGTGGCCGATTGGTCGCTGTGGCCGATTGGTCCCTGTGGCTGATTGGTCGCTGTGGCCGATTGGTCCCTGTGGCCGATTGGTCCATGTGGCCGATTGGTCCCTGTGGCCGATTGGTCCCTGTGGCCGATTGGTCGCTGTGGCCGATTGGTCGCTGTGGCTGATTGGTCGCTGTGGCCGATTGGTCCATGTGGCCAGTGATTGGTCTCTGTGGCCAGTGATTGGTCGCTGTGGCCAGTGATTGGTCGCTGTGGCTGAATGGTCCATGTGGCTGATTGGTCCATGTGGCTGATTGGTCCATGTGGCCGATTGGTCCCTGTGGCCGATTGGTCCCTGTGGCCGATTGGTCCCTGTGGCCAGTGATTGGTCTCCGTGGCCAGTGATTGGTCGCTGTGGCCAGTGATTGGTCGCTGTGGCTGATTGGTCCGTGTGGCCGATTGGTCGCTGTGGCCCATTGGTCGCTGTGGCCGATTGGTCGCTGTGGCCGATTGGTCGCTGTGGCCGATTGGTCGCTGTGGCCGATTGGTCCATGTGGCCGATTGGTCCATGTGGCCGATTGGTCCATGTGGCTGATTGGTCCATGTGGCTGATTGGTCCCTGTGGCCGATTGGTCCCTGTGGCCGATTGGTCGCTGTGGCTGATTGGTCGCTGTGGCCGATTGGTCCATGTGGCCGATTGGTCCCTGTGGCCGATTGGTCCCTGTGGCCGATTGGTGTGATTGGTCCCCGTGGCCAGTGATTGGTCCCTGTGGCTGATTGGTCGCTGTGGCTGATTGGTCGCTGTGGCCGATTGGTCGCTGTGGCCGATTGGTCCCTGTGGCCGATTGGTCCCTGTGGCCGATTGGTCCCTGTGGCTGATTGGTCCCTGTGTCTGATTGGTCCCCGTGGCCAGTGATTGGTCCATGTGTCTGATTGGTCCCCGTGGCCAGTGATTGGTCCATGTGTCTGATTGGTCGCTGTGGCTGATTGGTCGCTGTGGCCGATTGGTCGATGTGGCCGATTGGTCGCTGTGGCCGATTGGTCCATGTGGCCGATTGGTCCCTGTGGCCGATTGGTCCCTGTGGCTGATTGGTCCCTGTGGCTGATTGGTCCGTGTGGCTGATTGGTCCCTGTGGCTGATTGGTCCCTGTGTCTGATTGGTCCCTGTGGCTGATTGGTCCCTGTGTCTGATTGGTCCCCGTGGCCAGTGATTGGTCCCCGTGGCCAGTGATTGGTCCCCGTGGCCAGTGATTGGTCCCTGTGGCCAGTGATTGGTCGCTGTGGCCAGTGATTGGTCGCTGTGGCCAGTGATTGGTCGCTGTGGCCAGTGATTGGTCGCTGTGGCCAGTGATTGGTCCCTGTGGCTGATTGGTCGCTGTGGCTGATTGGTCCCTGTGGCTGATTGGTCCCTGTGGCTGATTGGTCCCTGTGGCTGATTGGTCCCTGTGGCTAGTGATTGGTCGCTGTGGCCAGTGATTGGTCGCTGTGGCCAGTGATTGGTCGCTGTGGCTGAATGGTCCATGTGGCTGATTGGTCCATGTGGCTGATTGGTCGCTGTGGCCGATTGGTCGCTGTGGCCGATTGGTCGCTGTGGCCGATTGGTCGCTGTGGCCGATTGGTCGCTGTGGCCGATTGGTCCATGTGGCCGATTGGTCCATGTGGCCGATTGGTCCCTGTGGCCGATTGGTCCATGTGGCCGATTGGTCCCTGTGGCCGATTGGTCCCTGTGGCTGATTGGTCGCTGTGGCTGATTGGTCGCTGTGGCCGATTGGTCGCTGTGGCCAGTGATTGGTCGCTGTGGCCAGTGATTGGTCGCTGTGGCTGATTGGTCCATGTGGCTGATTGGTCGCTGTGGCCGATTGGTCGCTGTGGCCGATTGGTCGCTGTGGCCGATAGGTCGCTGTGGCCGATTGGTCCCCGTGGCCAGTGATTGGTCCCCGTGGCCAGTGATTGGTCCCCGTGGCCAGTGATTGGTCCCCGTGGCCAGTGATTGGTCCCCGTGGCCAGTGATTGGTCACCGTGGCCAGTGATTGGTCACCGTGGCCAGTGATTGGTCACCGTGGCCAGTGATTGGTCCCTGTGGCCAGTGATTGGTCGCTGTGGCCGATTGGTCCCTGTGGCCGATTGGTCCCTGTGGCTGATTGGTCACTGAACCAATGACTGAATGATGCTAGCAGATCTCTACATGTTCACCTCCAGCTAAATGAAAACAGAAATGTAACTGAAATGTTTCAGTGATAGTTTCTAATAATTAATAATGTTTTATAAATAGCTGCTGATTAGATATTGAGATGAAACCCTTCAAGGTCCAGATGGAAACCTTAACCTTCGTCTTGTTTCCTTTCTGATCTTTAGAATGTTCAGCGACATCCTTCTGTATGAACGTTTTGTCTGAATGTTTGTTTCTGAGCAGCTGATGGAAACATTTTGTCCCCCAGACTCTGACATCCTGTGTGTGTTTGTGTGTGTGTGTGTGTGCTGTATTTCACAGGAGGAGCATAAGGTTTGGATGCAACTTGCTTTATTTTCTGTTCTTTGATCTAACAGCCTCTCTCCCTCAGGTGTTGTCTGCCTGCCTCAGGTCCTCCTTCCTGTTTTGAAGCTGATTAACATTTTCTTGTAGCTCCTCTGGTGCCGTGACTTCACACTCACAGCAGCAGACAACCTGACACCACGCTCTGCTGCCTCATAGTTTAGCTCTATGCTTTCTCCTCTCGCCTTGTTTTGTTCTTTCTCAGAGGTCAGGGTCGGAGGGTTTCTGTCTTAAAGCAGAGTTCCCCTATTGACTATCAGTTAAGCTGTAGGAACCAGATCCATGTTTGGACACAAGGCTGGACCTTCTGGGCCTGATTCTTCTGGAGGACTCCTCCTGTTAAAACGAGGTTTTGAACCAGGTCAGGAGGAATCAACCCTGAAATCAAGGACGTTTTCCCTAGCTGAACAACTCCATCCTACACAGTACGAATATAAAAGACTGGGCTGAAATCAGTTAAAATGAAAATCATGTCAATGTGGATCCACAGAGACCTGGTTCTGTAGAGTCTCACCTCCATGTTTAGACATTTTCAGCAGCATCAGGTCTTTGGCAGCGAACCAGAGATGGAAGAAGTCATCAGTCTTTTCAAACAGATGTGAGAGCTCCATGTTTCCTGGTGGATCTGATATTAATAGATAACAGCAGTTGTCTCACGTTGGAACTCAAAGGAAGCTCAGTGTTCAGAGGTTAAAGGTCAATTCAGAGGTTAAAGGTCACTTCAGAGGTTAAAGGTCAATTCAGATGAAGCAGGTTCCAACAGAACAGTCGTGGTTTCATTTGGTTCTGGGGGGGGGGTCTGTTTTCACTCCATTCACCTGCCTGAGTCAGTCCTCAGCTTTGTCTCCTGTCTGACTGCAGCTTCCCATCAGCCCTCTGGGCTCCATGAGTACTAACCACGCCTCCTGGCTGCAGGTCAGGAGGACGCTTCGACTCCTCGTCACTCTGAAAGGGTTAACTGGAAGTCAGCTGACTAGAAGGAAGTCCCCAAGTCCTCAAGTTCCATTCAGTAAACAGATCAAAGATCACACAGACATAAATGCACACACTCCTGGTCCTGGTCCTGGTCCTGGTCCTGGTCTGGCAGCTCCATTTAACCCTTCCAGTTTGAACACATTTCCCACACTGACCTCTGTGCTGAGATGCTTCCACCAGCTGATGCCTTGCTCATTAACCATTGAGATAAACAGCAGCCTGTGGAAACTGGTTTCCTCTGCAGGACCACAACCGAGCAGAGTACGAGTTCCGGGTCCTTCAGAAGACGATGAAACGGGAGCCGTCTGTTCAGAAGGTAATTATGATGTCACTCTTTGTTTTTCTCTAAGGTCCTTAGTGACAGACGACTGTTTATCTGAATAAATAAAAAAATCTTCTTTATGTTCAAAGTTTTCTGACAAATGACAAACATTGGCTTCAGGAAGTGTCTGTTCGAGGTTCTAGTGTGATGTCGTCGTCACTCACAGCTGTGTTGTAGGTCTGGGATGTTTTTGTTTACAGAAACTTTGACCAAATGTTAAAAGGAAGAAATGAATGGGTGCCTCTGGGTTCTGATCCCGTTGGTCTCCTAAAGGCCTTTAGGGTTCACGTTTAGAGCTACAGTCAGACTCGCATCTCATTTCATTCCAAATCACAGATATTTTCATTACTAACATTCAGCCACTAATTCCAGGCTGATTTCGGCTCCTAGACCTCCTCGATCAAAACCTCATCAGAACCAGTCTGAGGGAGCAGGCGGCTCCCAGGAAATCACACTAATTACTGCAGTGATTTTATTCATGGTGAAGAGAACGTCTTGATGAGCAGCAGAGCAAAAACAGATAAACATGCAGCTGTTCTGGATCAATGAGCCAATCTGACTCCGATCAGCTGTCGGTTCCTCCTGGAGCAGCTCTCCATCACTCCTCTGTTGGCTCTAGTGGGGATCCTCAACTGTTAGACCAAGGCCTTCAGCACTGATTAGAACCTGCTGTCTTCATATCCAACAGCCTACACTCTAAAAAGAGTATTTGGGCTGTAGTTCAGTTGATGGACTTATTTACCTAAATCTGACCTATTATTTTGGTTTAGTCAGAACAACTTAAGTTTTTGGGTTCAATCAAAGTAAAAGTCAGTGATATTCACATTGAAGAAAAAGAGAAGTTGAACCAACTTAATTGAATTGTGTCAACTGGTAACAAGTAATTCAATTAAGTTTATCCAACTTAAATTATTACGTTTGTTTAACTTGAAAAATTTAAGTCAAACTTACTCAAATCATTTAGTTTCGTACAAATCAAAAATTCAAATCCCTCTGCCTGAAATTTATATAAATTCAACTCAAATTATTAAGTTCTCCAAATTGAAAAACTGAATTATCAAAAACCACATTATCAATTAATTACTTTGAACTTAAAAAGCTGTTTAAATATAAAGCATCTTAAATGTGTGTTTTAGCATGTTATTTTAGTTTTTAGTGTAAAATACTTCCATTGTAATTAGAATTTCAAGTTGGCTAAAAGAAAAAATAATTCATTGCAGAGATGGAACATTTTAAAGTTTGTGAGAATATCACAAATTTAACAATTTTGCACAAATGCAAGTAATTATGCAATAAACACTATTTTATACTTTCCTACTCCCTGAATGGAGTAAAATATTTATGACTAGCTAAGCCCTGCTAGCAGGTTAGTGACAAAAACCAGGTCTCCATAAATACTCAACTCATTTCAAGGAGTAGGAAAACATTCTAAGTATAAAAAAGTGTTCACTGCATAATTATTTTTGAAATCTTCTGAAATAGTGAGCTGCTTGGTGGTGCATGTTGTTAGCACTGTTGCTCTGCAGGAAGGAGGTTGTGGGTTCACTTCCCGGCTCTGTGGCCAGCTTGCATGTTCTACCCATGCATGTGAGTTTTCTCTGTTTTCTAACCCCAGTCTCTTTTAAGTAATTGATAATGTGCTTTTGATAGTTCAGTGTTTTCATTTGGAAAAACCTAAAAATTTGAGTTGATTTTACATAAATTTAGGTCAGAAGGATTTGAATTTTTAATTTGTAAGAAACTAAATGATTTGAGTAAGTTTGACTTAAATCTGTCAAGTTAAACAAACTTGATAATTTAAGTTGGATAAACTTAATTGAATTACTTGTTACCAGTAGAAACAATTCAATTAAGTTGGTTCAACTACTCTCTTTTTTCAGTGTAAAAGTAAAGCTGCCCTTCTGTCTGACCATGGAACCAGGGGGAGTGATGTTAATGTGCATCCAACTGAATTTGAACTGTCCATATTTGTAAAGCGCTTTACAAGAGTCATTCACACGCTGATGGCAGGAAGCTACTGTGCATCTCCAGGCTGGCCTGGGGACACTCTGGGCTCCCACCGGAGGAGGCTGGGGAGAGGACAGTCTGGGCTTCCTTACTGGGGACCTGGATTAGTGGAAGACAGCGAAGCGAGGCACTGGTAGATTTTTCAGCCTCCTCATTAAATAAACATGTTGGCGAGCCTTCAGGGGGCTGGCTCTGTTAGTGGTCCAACCTTCTCCTTCAATGTGAGAGGGATGCTCTCCTGAATACCTCCAACGTCTCTTTAGTTTTAGGTTGTTTGCTGTCCAATAATCAGCTCCTCTACCTCCCTCCTATACATAGACTCAGCATTTGAGATCAAACCAACAACGTCAGCTGCAAACAGGAAGATCTTGTAGAACAATAATTTGTGAGTAATGTGAACATAAGGGGCCCAGAACACATCCTGGTGATGCACCTGTGTTGAGTAGAGTGGTAGAAGAAGAGGCACCATGGATCTTCACAGGCTGGTCTGCTCATCAAACCTAGAAGCTCATTGATGGTTCCAGTTCTAGCAGCAGTTTGTTGACTAGTGTCTGAGGAAATGATGGTGTGAAACACAGAACTGAGTTCCAGAAGGATCGGTCTCAGTCCCAGGACTCCAGGTGAGTGAGAGCAGAATGGATGGCAGGTGACACCAGACACAGAGCAGGTCTTCTGGTAGCTTTCACATGGGAGCGATCTGCATCCCGCCCTTGTATATACTTTGGGGCTTCTTGGTAGAAACGTATCTCCTCTAGCCATCGTTTGGTTCCTCATGGCTCTCAGTGCAGCTGGATCTCCAGATTTAAAGTCCCATGTCCTCCAAAGAGACCACACCTCCCCACTGAGCGAGGGTTCCTTGTTTGAACAGATGGTTACCACGTTTGTGCTCATAATGATGATGTCATAACAAGCAGAGATCACTGCTGTTGGTGTTCTGTGAAACCCTGGGATTTTAGAGTCTTGTTCAGTGTGAGCGTGAACGCTGTTTGTGTGAGTGAGACGACCAAATCCAGCATGATGTTTTCAGCTCTGAGCAATTTGTCTTGTTGCATCTTTCACTATGTGAAGGTCATTTCCCCCTTTCATCAAACAAAGCGTCGCCGGAGCACCCTGGCCTCATTCTCCTTGGATTTGAATGTGACATGATGGCTCGGGGTGGCGTTAGCGCCGCTCCACTGGAGCTACAGTCAGCAGATACTCATGTTAGCTAGTTTCTGCAACTCTGAGTCTGAAATCAGTTTCTAAAAGAAAAACATCAGATTCACTGCTGCACATGGTTTAAATATGCTTATTACCTAATCTCAGTGTGTGTGTGTGTGTGTGTGTGTGTGTGCGTGTGTGTGTGTGTGTGTGTG
>SSNR01000238.1:287132-314632 GCA_006937965.1 Callopanchax toddi
GTTCTAACTGTAGAGGTTAGCTAACAGGTAATATAGAGTTCTAACTGTAGAGGTTAAAGCGGCACTCCGGAGGATTTCAGCAAGAGAGCAGTTTTTGAATCTAGCGTCCAAAGGCTCCTCCTCAAAACATCTCGACACGCGCGTCCGGTCGCGTGTGCGCGCGTGCACGCGGCGCATATACTTCGGACATGAACTGTACAGCTCAATGTGTAGGGTTTAATCACTCACAGTTAACAATCTTATTCCAACAACACTACGAGGGTCTGATGAGCCCTCTCTGTCCCTGCTGCTTCTGATATTAGCTCTGTTAGCAGAGAGCTGCTGCTGGACTCTGAAGCTGAACTTGACTCGACCCTGGATGAACTTTCTGACCAAAATAAACGCATAATCCTGTCAAGCCTTGCCATTCTGTGAGGTGAAAGGTTTAAAAATAAAAATAAACCCGTCTTTAGCTGGAGAATGGGTAGGTTTTTAGTAGAAATGAGCCGTGAGTCCTCAGTGAACGGCTGAGACGGCAGAGAAACACACGGAGCGTCCTGTACGACAGCGCCCCCTACTGGTACAGGTTTGGTCGATGCGCGTGCATGTTCAGACAATGCAGAAATTTGAATTTTATTGGCTGAAAAATGTCGGCGGCAAGAAATAATGGAAAGGGGTCTCTAGGAGGAAGGAGGGTCTTCATCAGAATGACAGATGTTGTGGAACTCAACCCATAGATCATAGTTTAGACCTGAAATATCATTTAAAACATTTAGAAAACTTTGATACAGAGAAAAATGCTCCAGAGTGCCGCTTTAACTAACAGGTAATATAGAGTTCTAACTGTAGAGGTTAACTAACAGGTAATATAGAGTTCTAACTGTAGAGGTTAACTAACAGGTAATATAGAGTTCTAACTGTAGAGGTTAGCTAACATGTAATATAGTGTTCTAACACATCAGCTGTAACAGGGTCCTTTAAAATATCAGACTTTAGCTGCTAATTTATCACTGATCTTCAGCAGTGTCTCTCCTGATCTAACTCACCATGAGTGTTGTTGCTGTCAGATAACTATTTCCTCTTTCTAGATACCCCACTCACATTTTGTGATGTCACCAGTGTGTGTGGTGTTTACTGTAGATAAATAACTGGTAAAGCCACTTCCGAATGACGTCCCTTTGATGCTTCAGCAGGGGGTTTTCACTTGGAGGCTCCTTCCTTTTTCAATTATTCAATTCATGTTATATTTGTGATTGCATTTTAGGTTTAGATTTTGTGAGTTTGTTGTAAAGAACCAATTTAAGAAAAGAAATAACTCTTTCTGGGGGGGGGGGTGATTGAAATAGGAGCACAAAATAGGGTCCAGCTTCATTCTGTTGTACAGGATGCTTCTGCCACCTAGTGGTGGATGATGGGTTCTGCTCCGCGGTATGTTTCTATCTGACTCTCGGCTCTCCTTCTTCCTGCAGGAATCTGGTACAACCTCCTGAGGGGTCTCAGCAAGGTAGCAGTCATTGTTAACGTGAGTCTCCTTCATTTTGTTGTCTGAAGTTCTGCTTTCTTTAAAACACAACGGACTTTGAGTAGAAAAATCTTTTTATGAGACCTGAATGTTCTGACTTCAAACTCTTTCTCTGGGGGTCTTTACATTTTCTTCTGTGTGTTTTGGGGCTCAAACTATCTCCAATCTTTCAGCTTTTTAGCAGGTTATCAACACATTCAGACTTTTTGTGCATGAGTCTTAGTACTTCTAATTATTTTTTCTTTTTGTTTCATTTAATAATGTAAAATGGCTTTAAATCCTTTAAAACCTTCTGCTTTTCAACTAAAGGAGAAACTTATCAAATATTTCTGCTAACAGTTTGATTCAGTTTGAACTGTTTCAGGGATTTTGAGCCGGGTTTGGTCAGCTGTCAGGGTTTTTAAAGACCTTTATCACTGGAAGCTTTGTGCTTCTTTTCTTATCTAATCCTATGTGGGGCAGTGTCTGTGTTTTTAAGATACTTTTTTCTGTTTAAACCTCAAATCGTTGAAGTTTTTTTGCTAATTTTGATGACTCAGCTTTAGCTTCAGTTCAGGTATTTAACGGTTTTCCTTTAAAGGTTTTGGAAAGGCATGCAACAGTTAATGGTTTGATTTGGTTGAATCAGACGGTAGGAGGTGACCCGGTCAGTAGCAGACTCTCCCGTGTCCCGTGAACTGGATGGATGTGTATGGGAAGAGTTAGCTCCGCCTCCAATAAGTGACAGGAACATTTCTGTTGTGGTTCTCCTCCTCTAGGCTTTCGTCATTGCGTTCACCTCGGACTTCATCCCTCGGCTCGTCTACCAGTACACCTACAGTCCTGATGGGAGCATGCATGGCTTCGTTAACCACACTCTGTCATACTTCAACGTCAGCGACTTTCAGAAGGGCACGGCGCCGCTGGAGCCGATGCACCTGGGCTACCAGGTCCAAATCTGCAGGTCAGTTTTCACTTTGATGGGTTTTGGGAAAGAGCTGAGTAATGGCTGCATCCTGGATGAATGGAGGTCTTTTGATGTGATGAGGACGTTCAGAACCTGTTGGATGTGTTCTTGTCTCGTTCCAGGTATAAAGACTACAGAGAGCCTCCCTGGTCCAGTTCTCCATACGACCTGTCCAAAGAGTTCTGGGCCATTCTTGCAGCTCGTCTCACCTTCGTGATTGTGTTTCAGGTCTGGACCCACCTGACTGTCGATGCTTCAGACAGGAGAGCCAATCACAGCTCAGGTTGAATGTGTCTGATAGGATGATGTTACTGAGTTACTGGTGGAACCAGCTCAGAGGAGTTCAACCCCCACTAGATACCACCTCACTCTGAGCCTTACTAACTGTAGGAGCTGTTTCTTAGTTTGGTGTATAGAAAAATAGAGATTTCTGTTTAAAATGACCTCCACCTTAAAGGTCATCGGGGTCGTTCTGTCTACAGTCAGACCACACCCACTGGTGACGTCACTCAAAGTAGGTGGAGTCTAAAAACAGGAAGTAGTCCTCTGACTCAGTACTCATGGTTTGTCAGATCAGGAGAAATTGTTTTCTGGTATTTACCCATCATGCACCATTCTGGGCATCATGTTGGCTGTTAGAGTGAATATACCCTCTTGATTCCAGCGTCGGTCATCTGGAGGGTCTGAACCCTTTAAAGCCTCTTTGATTAAATGGTCAGAGTGGGTGGATGGAACCCTACCTATGAGCGTGTCTATGGGCACTAACTCATCATGTGTTGAACAGCTGAGATGGGGTGTTCCCCAGGGGTCTGTTTTGGGACCATTTTTGTTCTCAGTCTACCTGCTCCCACCAGGGCTGATTTTTCAACAGCGTGGTATTAGTTTCCATCTATATGCTGAGATCTACCTGCCAGTAAAAAAGGGGTTGCTGAGCCCAGTTCTATCACTGGTTGAGTGTGAAAGATGTACGCTCATGGCTGGCAGCTAACTTCCTACACTTCAGTGAGAACAAAACTGAAGCTATAGTGTTTTCTCCTAACAAGCGACAGCCTGATCCTCTGGACCTTTTGGCACTGGCCCCCTTGAAGCAGGACCTGGTCACAGATCTTGGAGTAAAGCTTGACTCTGCATTAACGCTTTGTGGTGAACTCAGTGGGACAATCCTGTTTTTATCAGCTCCAGCGTTTGTACAGGATCAAGCCTGTTACCGAAAAAAGAATCTAGAAATTGTTACATCTGCATTCGTCCTGTCCAGGCTTGACTACTGTAACGCCCTTTATGTCGGGCTGACTGCATCAACACTTTCAAGGCTCCAGATGGTCCAGAATGCTGCAGTCAAGTTTATTTCAGGGGTAAAAAAATGGGAGAGTATTTCTCCGGTGCTACAGGCCCTGCGGTGGCTTCCTGTTAAGGACTACGTTGAAGCTAAGGTGCTTATGCTCACCTTCCAGTCCTTGTCAGGGACAGCTCCCCCTTACCTCACTTCCCTATTGGAGAAACATGTCCCCACAAGATCTCTTCGCTCTGCCGCTGATGACCTACTGGTTGTACCGAGGTCTAAGCACAAGTGTCGCGGGGACAGGGCCGTTGCAACCATAGCCCCTAAGCTATGGAACCGCCTGCCACACAAAGTCAAACAAGCAACATCTTTGGGGTCTTTTAGAGCCAAACTGACCCAGTGATTGTTGTCTGACGCTGCTCTAGGAGTATGTGTTTATTGCCTCTTGATGCCTGTGTTTTTATCAGATTCTTAGTATCTTTCAAACTGCTGGCAGTTATCTTAACCGACCTTTAGACTAATCATCTAAGGTACATTTATATATACTTTTAATCGGCCTGTTGTGTTCATTTTTTATTCTTTTTGTTTTTATCTTTGTGTTCAGCTGTTGTTCTGACTGTGTTCAGCGCTTTGGGCTGCCTTGATTGGTTGTGGGAAGGCACTATATAAATCAATAAATGAGGATGAGATTTAGGGCTTTTGGCGTTTAAGGAGCTGCCTTTGGGTTTTTGTATTTCTGGGCAGAAACAACAGAACAGATGGACGGTTCCTCTGTTTCAGAGCTTCTGTTATCAGGTTCTTGTTAGAAGGACCACATAAGCAACATGTATGGGGGTGTCCTGAAGCTGGTGCACGTTTTAGGAGTGTGTGAACATTCTAACCTCCCTGTAGATGTTCTGCTGAGTCCCAGAAACCTTCTTCTCACTGGCCTCTGTTCTTCTGTCCTGTGCAGAACGTGGTGATGCTTATGAGTGACTTTGTGGATTGGCTGATCCCAGATATCCCCAAGGACATCAGCCTCCAGATCCACAAGGAGAAGATCCTCATGGTGGAGCTCTTCATGAAGGAGGAACAAGGCAAAAGGCTTGCAGTGCAGGAGAACCACAACCAGGAGACCTGCATCAGCCCCTCGTCCGCTGATCAGAGTCCTCCTCAGCCACGCTCTCGTCCAGTCGTCCATTCTAAGGCCAGCTGTTAATGCAGCAGCAGCAACGCTTTGGCAGTTTCTAAACTTTGACATGCTCCTTCCAGAAATCCTGAAGTGGACCTTTAGTTCTAGATCTTTCATCCTTAGCCATCAACCAAAAACTGGTATCTGCATGATCTCGATGTGTATTTATTGGATGTATGAGAGGAAAAAGCCATGAGCTCCACCAAAGGAGCAGGTTTAGGTTCCCCAGAGGAGTCTGGCCACCCTCCTCCTGTCCCATGGGACTTTAATGGACCTACAGTCAAGATTGTCTTCATGATTCTGTCCAAATTATCCAATCAGAAGAGTTTCTGGGGCACAACTCCCCAAACAGCTCACCTGACTTCAACATGTAGACCTGTTTTATATGTGTACAGATAAAACCGTGTGTTGATGTTGTGATTACGCTATGTGGTTCTGGGTGACCTCCAGGTGACCTTTACGTGTCTGGAGGACGATCCCTTCAACGTCAAGTCCAGTAAAGTGGGACCTTTAAAGCTGCAGTGCCAAAGTTTTCTCTTTCAAACTTCTCTCCATCCCGGCTGAGACTGACTTTAGATTAGCTTAGCTTTTTGAGGATCAGGTTTATAAAGATCTACGTTCAGAAACAAAACAGTTTGATGAAAAAACTATTTACTAACACAAAATGCCTTCAGTCACTTCAGTTCACAGAACTCAAAGGAAGAAGAGCAGACATTTCTGTCTCCATTGTTACTCATTCTGATGAGCTAACTGCTAACAGCTAACTGTCTTGGTTTCAGAACAGCTGGCTTTTATTCAAACCTGCTGCTCTTAAAACAACAAACACACTGACGCTCCACCCTGTTAGTGCTCCACTCTGTGAAGTGTCCTTCAGCATTAGAGAATGTTGGGGATGTTGTTTGTTTTTAGTACTGTTACTGCTTTAGCAGGTTCCAGACCTGGGCTCAGGATCAGAGCCAGTACCAGGGTCGGAGCCAGGGCCAGGTTCAGGGTCAGAGGTGAATGAATCCACTGCCTGACAGCCTTTAGAGACCTTAAGGTCAGAGGCAGCTGGTATTGCTGTAACTTTATAGACAGAGTTTCTATCAGGGACATGCAACTTTAAATAGGAGCAGATCCAGTCCTGAGTCAGGCACCAGAGCTGCTCAAAGGCAGCTGTTTGAGGGTTTCAATCCCTCAGCCAGTCCATACTAAACCCGTATTGGCTCAGTTCTGGTGCAGACTGAGTGGATTTACAGACATGAAAGCAGCCGTTTGTAGAATATTTATCTAGTTTTATACCTGTTGATCATCCATAGACAGAATAATAAGTTGTATTTGTGTAGAACCGGCTGAAAGGTCTGGTCCATGGCGTCTGGTCCATGGCGTCTGGTCCATGGCGTCTGGTGCACGGCGTCTGGTCCACGGCGTCGGGCAGCGCGGCTGGATGACCTTCTCCTCAGACTGACAGAATGCTTGTTTTTTAATGGTTGTGTCCTTTAAAGTGAAACTATGGTTTGTTTTTCTAAAACTGGAGGGAACCAACACCAAGCTGGAGTTTCTAAAGAGGCGATCTGAACTCCTCTGACAGGCGTTCACTGTGTTGGAGAAACATCAGATGTTTCATCAGGAACCAGAACTTGTTTTTGAAGATTTTTACAGAAACATCATGAAAACAGCTGAGACTCGACTGTGTTTCCAACCCTTCCTGCAGCCTCTGCATGTATTAAAGCATCATATATGTTTAACATCAATAAACTACTGAGAACTTTGTTTTAGGGTCTCTGCTTATTGTTTGAACGCTGAGTCAGCATATTCCTGTTTCTCTTCATTCTGCTTCCATACAGTTTTGGGGCATTTTCTTCTTCTATTTCAACAAATTAGAAAACCAAACATTCATCTTTTTCATGGTGTGAATGTCTCTCATCTGTCCCCCATCTGTCCTCCATAAGTCCGTCATCTGTCCCTCTGGACGTCTGAGTCCACCTGGAGAAACGTCGGGCTGATGGAACTGTTTGTTGTAACAAAACCTCTCGATGAATTTCATGTTGTGGCTGCTGGACTTCCTGACTGACAGACCTCAGGCTGTACGGGTCGCCAACAACACCTCTAGCACCATCAGTGTGAGTACAGGGGTCCCACAAGGATGTGTGCTGAGCCCCCTCCTCTTCACGCTGATGACCCATGACTGCACACCATCTCACAACTCCAACCTCTTCATTAAGTTTGCGGACGACATAACTGTGGTGGGTCTCATTAACAACAATGATGAGACTAACTACAGGAGTGAGGTACACCGCCTGGCCAGGTGGTGCACAGAGAACAATCTGTCCCTGAATGTAGACAAGACGTAAGAGATTGTTGTCGACTACAGGAAATCCCACACCCAGCATTCTCCTCTGATCATCGATGGCACGATTGTGGAAAGGGTGAGCAACACAAAATTCCTGGGTGTGCACATCACAGAAGATCTCTCCTGGTCCAAGAACACTGCAGCATTGGCCAAAAAAGCACAACAGCACCTCTACTTTCTCCGGAAAATGAGAAGAACAAGAGCTCCAACACCCATCATGCACACCTTTTACAGCGGCACCATCGAGAGCATCCTGTCCAGCTGCATCACGGTGCGGTACGGCTCCTGCACCACGTCCTGCCGGACGACACTCCAGCGCATCGTGGGAGCAGCAAAGAAGATCATCGGTGTCTCCAGGACATCTACGCCTCACCCAAAAAGCTCTCAGGATTGCACGTGATCCAACTCACCCGAATCAGAACTTCTTCAGCCTGCTGCCGTCAGGGAGGAGACTAAGAAGTCTCCAGGCCAGGACCAGCAGGCTGAAGGACAGCTTCATCCACCAGGACATCAGGAAGCTCAACCACCTCCCTGCTCTGCCTCCACTGCGCTCCTTGGCTACCCCCTCCCGTGCTGTCTGACATTACACATGCGCACGCATACACAAACACAACCACACACACATACACACACACACACTCTGTCTCACTCACAAATTGCACCTGTCGCCTTGTGCTGGCACCTTTCTGTCTCTACTGTGTATGTAAATACTACTTTTATACTATAAATACTACTTTTAGGGTTATAAATGTCACTTTATACAACTAATATCAAGCACATTGCACTACTCTACATTGTTCTGTTTGCACCATATCAGCCCTGCGTGATAAGTCTCTCTAGTAGAACAATTATTCAGTTATTTACCTCTTTATTCCTCAAATTTGTGTTCTTGTGTTCTTAATGTTGTTGTTGCGGATTGAGAGAAAACGAAATTTCGATTCTGTACAGTATATGTATGAACTGTACATAGCAGAATTGACAATAAAGCTGACTTTGACTTTGAATTGTTTCATTCAAATGACCCCTGCATGTGTCACTGAGGACATAAATGTCCATGTCCTAAATCTACTGAAGTATAAAAACTTTACAAATGAAAGTTATTTTCTCAGCATTGATAACGGCTTCAGTCTGGAGGATTTTAACCTGTTAAACATCACAATCCTCAATATCATTTTATTTATGAGAAAACAAAAGGTGATTTTAATGTAACTAATGAGGGTCTGCAGACTAATCTGAACATGTGTCTTGAAATCACCACGTTACCACCACCTCATCAGCTCCACCAGGGTCAGAGGTCAACAGGCAGCTCCTGGGTCAGTACATTATATATTTAATAACCTGAGTGAGTGAGTGAGAAAGTAGACTGATCATAAGCCCCGCCCCCTGGTGGAGCCCCAGCCCCCCAGACGCCTGGTTCCGCCCCTGATCCGGCGGCTCGGGGTTTGACAGGAACCAGAACCTCCTCTGGGGAAAGTGAAAGTTCGGTTCGGCTCTCCTGAGTCATGAACTCTCCAGTCTTTTTTCACTCCGTCCTGCTGGACATCTCCAACCAGCTGAGCGCGGAAAACCTGCAACAACTCAAGTTCCTGCTTCGGGGTGAAGTCGGGAGACGGGATCTGGAGAAGATCGATACCGGGTTCCGGTTGTTCGAGGTCCTGACGGAGAGATGCCGACTGGCACCGGGAGACACGGACTTCCTGTCGGATCTCCTCCTGAAGATCCACCGTCCGGACCTGGCGGACAGGCTGAGCGGCTCCGGAGCTCCGACTGGGACCGGCTCTGGTCTGGACGAACAGGAAACAGGTAGGTCCAGAACCGGTCCGGTATCATTTCCAGTGTCAGTCCAGGAAGTGGGTTCGTTTTTTGTTTGACTCCTGAAAAGTTTTAGAGTTTCATCATTGTCATTTTAGGCTCAGAGCGAAATAGTGACGTCAACCGGAACAAAGGACCGCGTTTGTATTTCAAAGTAAAAGACTTCCGGTTCGTGGTGAGTCAAAGCAGAACGCTGGATCCCGATAGGATGAAGATCTTTAGAATAATCACATAAAAAGACCCCTAGTTTAAAATAACCCGCTCAGAATTATGGGGTAAAGAAACAAAGAGCTCAGGAATTAAGGGAGTATGTTTAATAGTAAGATGTATTCAGTCACCAGTCATACCATACTCATTCATGTAGTCAGAACATCCTCTCTAAATTATATATATATGTGTGTGTGTACACACACCTACACTCACTGGCCACTTTATTGGGTACACCAGGCTAGTATCGGGTTGGACCCCCTTTTACCTTCAGAACTGTCTTAATCCTTCGTGGCAGAGATTCAACGAGGTACTGGAAACATTCCTCAGAGGTTTTGGTTCATATTGACAGCATTATAGCATGATGCCGCCCCCCCCCCCCCCCCCACACACACACACACACACACACACACACACCATGACACCACCACCAGCAGCCTGAACCGTTGATACAAGGCAGGATGGATCCATGCTGTCATGTTGTTGACACCAAATTCTGACCCTACCATCTGAATGTGGCAGCAGAAATCCAGACTCATCAGACCAGGAAACATTTTCCAGTCTTCTGTTGTCCAGTTCTGGTGGTCCTGTGTGAGTTGTAGCCTCAGTTTCCTGTTCTTATCAAGTTTTATCCTTTTGTGTTTTTATAATTGTTTTTATTGTAAAGCACTTTGTGGCCATTGGCCTGAGAAAGGTGCTATATAAATAAAGTTATTGTTATTATTATTATTATTATTATTCTTACTGACAGGAGTGACACCCGGTGTGGTCTGCTGCTGTAGTCCATCTGCCTCAAGGTTCTACGTGTTGTTTGTTCAGAGATGCTCTTCTGCAGACCTTGGTTGTAACCAGTGGTTATCTGAATTACTGTTGTCTTTCTATCAGCTGGAACCAGTCTGACCATTCACCTCTGACATCATCAAGGCATTTTGGCCCACAGAACTGCCGCTCACTGGATGTTTTCCCTTTTTCGGACCATTCTCTGTAAACCCTAGAGATGGTTGTGAGTGACAATCCCAGAAGATCAGCACTTTCTGAAACACTCAGACGTCTGGCACCAACAACCATGCTCCGTTCAAAGTCATTAAATCACCTTTCTTCTCCATCCTGAAGCTCAGTTTGAACTGCAGCCAGTCGTCTTCACCATGTCTACATGTCTAAATGCATCGAGCTGCCACCATGTGTTTGGCTGATCAGTCATTTGTGGTAACGAGCAGTTGGACAGGTGTACCCAATAAAGTGGCCAGTGAGTGTATAAATACGGGTGTGTGTGTGTGTATACTCACACACACACACCCTTTTCCTCCCATAACAGAAACTCGTCTATTTTAATACTTCATTCATTTTTTGTACTTTAAACCTACAGAAGCATCAGATATTTTCTCCCGCTTTAAAAAACATTTGTTGGGTCGTGACCTCTGGGAGCAGGGTCGTGACCTGGCGTGACCTCTGGGAGCAGGGTCGTGACCTGGCGTGACCTCTGGGAGCAGGGTCGTGACCTGGCGTGTTCTCTGGGAGCAGGGCCGTGACCTGGCGTGACCTCTGGGAGCAGGGCCGTGACCTGGCGTGACCTCTGGGAGCAGGGTCGTGACCTCTTTGAACAGGGCTTCAAGATGCCCGTTTGGAGCTAAATATCTTGTTTGTTTTTTCATGTTTGCTGAATTCCTCCTCAACGAGCTGAACTGGTTTTCTTTATTGGTCTGTGTCTGGTGGACCTAGACAGACCAGCAGTGGTTCCTGGAGAAGCTGACCTCTGACCTCTGACTGGCTGATCTTTCTGTAACACTCTTTTCTTTTCTCTCAGGTAGGCTGGAAATCGCCACATACGTGATTGCAGAGCACCTGGGTAAAAACTGGCGTAAACTGGGACGCAAACTGGGAATAAGTGAGGTGAAGCTGGACTCCATCTCCAAAAGACATCCCACAGACCTGGAGGAGACGGTGGTGGAGCTGCTGAAGGAGTGGAAGAAGAGTCGAGGAGCGGAGGCCAGGGTGGGGGAGCTGATTCAGGCCTTGAGGGACTGTCAGCTCAACCTGACCGCTGATAGAGTGGAGGAAAAACTCCCGCCCACCTGAGACCTGTAGTTATGTCCAATTCAGGAAACCCACATCCAAGGAGACAGTTAGAAGTTTTCATGATGCTCACAATCATCTGTTTTGATATAAAATGTAAAAATACACTCTCTGTGTCCATTGATGATGTCATCATTCATGTTTTAGGAGGCGTTCAGAGGAGCTTCTGATTTATTTAAAGGTTACAAAAATCTTCAGGTTTTATTATTTCAAACATGTTTAAAACAAAAAACTGTTTGTTGTTTTTATTTTAGATCCTTCTGATTCAGAGTGTTGACGGTAACAAACCTGTTCAAACTCCTTACCTCCCTCAGGTTGTGATGTCACCAGGGTGGCAGGTCAAAGGTCACAGTAGGAGTTTGTGCAAAGATGACAACGTTTTCAACAAACAGTGTAAAAACTGAAGCCACAGCCACTCACTGGTTCATGGTTCACCCAGTCCTCCAGAGACGGGGCAGGAGTGAGGTCCAGAAGGACCTCTGGGACATCATCGGTCTACTGGTTCTTTTCATTTATTGATTTATGTAACGCCTTCCCACCACCAACCATGGCAGCCCAAAGCGCTGAACACAGTCAAGAAGGTAGATAATAAAATAAAGCAAATCAAAGACAAAAACAACAGGCCAGTTGAAAATACATACATATGCATCTTAAATGATTAGTCTAAAAGTAAGTTAAAATAACCGTCAGCAATTTGAAAGACACTAAAGATCTGGTTATAAGACAGGCCACACAAGGCAATAAACACATTCTGCTAGGGCAACATCAGACCACCTTAATACTGAACCAGATTGGCTCTAAAAGACCCAGAATGCTGCTGGTCTAATGTCACGTGGCAGGAGGTTACACAGCTTAGGGGCTATGGCTGCAAAAGTCTTAGACCTCGGTACAACCAGCTTAATGAGATCAGAGACGGACGCAGGTGAAAGAAAGTGAGTCGAGTCCAGCTGTCAGTGGAGGTGAAACCACGGAAGCATGACGTGAATCATCACCAGAGAGGCTCTTGGTGTTACTGGTTTCTTCTCACAGTACTGTTGTCACTAGGTGGTGCTGTTAGTTTGACTGAATGTAATGTCTCATGTAAACGTCTCATTTCTGAACCAGTGTTACTGAGTAAAATGACCCAGAAACATTCAAACAGTAGTCCTGCTGAGATCAGGTTCTTATAGGTTCTTATCCTCTTTATCTTACTGAACTGATAAAGCCGTACGCTCCAACCCGAGCTCTCAGGTCCACAGACCAGAATCTCCTAACAGTTCCAAGGACCAGATTTAAAAGTCGAGGTGATCGCTCCTTCCAGTCTGTTGCACCGCGACTTTGGAATGACCTTCCTTTAGTTTTACGCTGTATAGACAGTCTGGACTCCTTTAAAAAGCAGCTGAAGACCCAATTATTCAAAACTGCTTTTAAATAACTCTTTTATGTTCTCTTGTTGTTGTTTAACGATTTTGATTTGTAATGATATTTTGCTTGTTTTATTAATTTTATTTGTTTTTTCTGGTTTTTGTGAAGCATTTTGTGATTTTTTCTGTGAAAGGTGCTATATAAATAAACTTTACTTACTTTACTTAATTACTACTAGTGATGTTTAAGATCACAACGAGTGCCAGTGGCGGCTGGTGAAATTATGATTTGGTGGGGCGCATTTTTGCAAGTCAGTTTTCAGATGTGCTCTAAGCACATATCACCACTACAGCAGGGAATGACTGAATATTTTGCTGGTAAAAATCCCTTCCACCAATTCACTAACATTGTGGTTCTGTTAGGTCTAATTCTACACATCAAACAGTAAAGACGTCATAAAGTCTTCATAAGGAGACCTTAGAATAATATCAATATAATCAGAAACAAATACAAATAAAAAACAACCACAATGTGGTCACAACAGAGGTTATAAGAGTTTCAAGGAAAAACCAACCTGACCGACACAAGGTCAGAAACACAACTTAATATTCATCTATAATGAACACAGTCAGATAGTTAATGTTACAATTCAGACAACAAAAGTCATGACAATCAGCTCAACTAATGAAGTGAATTAACAACAAAATAAAGTCAAATCCACTGATATGTCCCATCAAAATAAACTAAAATTATGATTTTAGACCACTCACAAAACTCATAGGCCACTTTGTTATTAGAATAGAATAGAATAGAAAGCTTTTATTGTCATTGTACAACAAGGCACAACGAAATTGCAGGAGCTCCTTCAGGTGCTGCTCTTAATAGAACACACAGTATAAGATACAATATAAAAAACATGAGCTAAAAACATCTAAAAACACGAGTGAAAATGGAATAAGAAGGGTGTCGCGTGATCATATACAGTGAGGGTAAAGTTATTGCACAGGAGTTTATTGCACTTAAGATTATTTGCGAAGTGACTGGTGCATGTGTGCGTTCATGGTGCTAATGGCTTGTGGAAAGAAACTGTCTCTGAGTCTGTTTGTCTTAGATCTGATGGCCCTGTAGCGCCTGCCAGAGGGCATTAGGTCAATCAGGTGGTGGGCAGGATGGGTGTTGCCTCTAATGATGGTCTGTGCTCTGCTGAGACAGCGAGATGAGTAAATGTCTTCCAGAGATGGCAGAGGGCAGCCCACGATCCTCTGTGCCGACTTGACTACTTTCTGGAGCTTCTTCCGATCTGCCTCAGTGCAGTGGGAGAACCACACTGAGGTGCAGTAGGTCAAGATGCTCTATGGAGGATCGGTAGAATGTTATCAGCAGCCTCTGGTTGATGTGTAGATGCTGCTGTGCCTTTTTGACAACAGCCCTGGTGTTGGCAGACCAGGACAGATCGGCAGAGATAGTGGTGTCCAGGAAGGTGAAGCTGTGGACTCTCTCTACTGAGATGGAGAGGGGAGAAAGATCTGCTCTGTGCCTCCTAAAATCCAGGATGATCTCTTGTCTTTGTGGTGTTCAGAACCAGGTTGTTCTCTCCGCACCACGCAGTCAGCTGCAGGACCTCGTCTCTGTATGCCGTCTCATCTCCTCCTGAGATCAGCCCCACCACTGTCATGTCGTCGGCGAACTTAACAATGATGTTGCTACTGTGGGCCGGTCTGCAGTCAGAGGTGTAGATGTTGTAGAGGAGGGGGCTCAGCACACACCCCTATGGGGAGTCCATGCTGACTGTTAGATTGGAGGAGAGGTGGGGGCCAAGTTTGACTGTTTGGGTTCTGTTTGTGAGAACAGGAAAAGTAACAAAAACCTCCTCAACACGAGTGAAACTACATGAACCAAAGTATTCAATCAACACTGTAAGTGTAGCTCCAACATTCGGCCACAATGATAACAAAGACATGTCGCTGTTTAATGAGTAAAATTGCTTATCAGGACAGAGCTAGCTAGCCCATTAGCTCATAGGCGATTTTGACTGGGGAATCTCAGCTACGCATTGTTAATAATACAAAAGAAACAAACCAAATGACTCGCGGTTGAGTTGATTAAATCAGGACTCATAGAATCAATCAGCTGGGTTGTCACAAGCTGTCAAGAAGAATTCTTTGAATAAATATCATTTAGTTTCCTTCGTGATAAAAACTCCACGAGCTACTTAGAGCTTCCAGGTCAACGTCCTGATCTGAGCTGAGACTGGTCTTCTGCTCATGCTTCAGGAGCCCCAAGGGTCTCCTATTCTATGTATTGAAGGGGTTCCAGTGTGCATGCACCAGTTATAGTGTAGGTCTATGGTAAAGATTTGTGCGCCTGAAGCATGCACAGAAGACCCCAAAGAAACAGGAAGTACATCACATGACCTTTCAGTCGTGATAAAAAAGTGAGAGAACATTTAAAACTAAATGCAGATTATACACAGCACTGATAGTATGTATAATAGATAGATCGTTTAGTTTAATTTTCATGGTTCTTTTAAAACTATTTTGTGATTCTAATCTTCTTATTCTTCTTCCGCCTCTTCCTCTGAGACTGGTGGGGTGGCGCCATAGCGCCCCCTATTGACAAGCTACCACTGATGAGTGGAGTAAAGGTAGGAGTAGGGTTCTGGGTAGGATTAAGGGTTTGCTTTTGAGCAGTTTTAGGGATATGAGTAGGGGTAAAATCATAAGGATTAAGGGATAGGGTGTGGTAAAACTGTCAGGGAGCTATTGACCAATAAGGACTGTACTCATATTAAAAGTGGCAGATACATTGGTTGCTATGCAACTGAAAGAACATCTCAATATTTGCCATACCCCTCTCCACCAATAGGATTATGGGCTGGGGTATATAAATAGGTTTGTGTTCCACAAGAGTCTTTACTAAGACCAGTTCAATTCAGTCTAAGAACACTTCACTGGATGTTGTCCTAATAGGATCAGCCATCGATTCATGTCTTCATCTCAGTGGACTGTCTCACCAGCCGATCTGATCTCACCGTCTTTGACTCCAGTCTGACATTTAGGACACAAAAAGAAAATCTCTAACATTCTGAAAGGTGACGTGACTAATTTCCATCCTATGAGACCTTTTCTCACCTCCCAGTCTGATAAAGCTAGAGGTTCTCTGACAGAACCCTCCTAACAGCTACACAGGTTAAAATGATTTATCATGTTTCCTCCTCCGTGGACCATAGGCTCACCTGGTTTGTTTGGTGTCCTGAGTTTCTATTTGTGAATGTCTTTTATTATTAATCCTTTATTTTACCAGGAAAAACTCATCTATATCAGACTGATCTGGTCCAAGAAGGAGCATCAAGATAGAACAAAGAGTTTCACACAACAGCAACATCTCCAGACTATGAAAACAAGAGGAGAACCACATCTTCAAATGGACCTCATTTATCCAGATTCAGGAACTGAAGCAGCTCCATTTGACCAGAGAGACAGTTCACCTGATGAAATCATTTCTGAAACCTTCAGGAGGTTGTTCTGAGGAAATGGAGCAGCTGTGATTCTGGGGGTCGATGTTGGAGGTCAGGACTGAAGACCAGGACGGTTTGGACCATCATCAGATACAGATAAGGACTCAGACCAAAGGGAGACGTCCTCTGAATCAACCTGTTTCATTAAAGGTTTGTTTAGCTGCCTCGGACTAGACGACATTTAGATTTATTCTGTCAGATTCAGATTGGTGTTTATTGCTGATTTGATGCTCTGGTCTGTTTCCAGCTCTGCTGTGTTGCAGGTTTGCCCTGAGTGTTTATTACACAACAGCCCCCTGATGCCCAACCTTCCTCTTTCACATCGTCTTCGTGTCACAACACAGAAACACCGAAGCTGATTTCAGCACTCGGCTCTTACAGCAACAAGATCCCAGAAGACTGAAGAAACCTCTGCAGAAATCTGACGTCTATAATTAAACACATCAACCTGCATCAGGAGGATTCAGGAAGTCATCCGGATGTTTTGGTGATTATTTAATAAATGAACTTTTTATAGGACACGTGACCATTTTGATCACTTGTGTTTTATTTGATTTGTGGCTTAAACACAAATGTTTGACTCAAAGGTTTAAATAAATAATAATACTAATAAGAAAAAGTTTCAACATTAAAAAAGTTAAATAAGTCAAAGGAACTCAACACTAAGCAGGAGAACGTCGTGTCTTCTCTGGTGTCTATGAACATCCATAAAGCCCAGGTCCTGTTCAGTCTCCCTCAGAGACCCTGTAGATTCCTCTGCTGTGGTTCCACCTTCTTCACTCCGAGGCCTTTTTAGAACCTTTTACTAGAACGTTTCTATTCTCAGGCTGACCTGTCCCAGTCCTCTCACATTCCTCTGCTCTTCCTCCTAGTTCTGCTGTCTTTGAGCAGTTTGAGCCTGTTTTCTTTTCCTCTCTATCAGTAAAACAGCTACGTCCCTCTAACTGTCCCTCAGACTGCCTCCTCAAAGACGTCTTCACTGCTGTAGGACCAGCTCTGTCCTGATAAACCAGTCTCAGCTCAGGATGTCTCAACACCCTCTTCTTAAAAACAACAACCTGGAACCCTCTGAGCTGTTGAACTTCAGTCCAATCTCCAAGCTACCATCTTGTCTCTTGTTTTAGAGAAAGTGGTTTTTAATCAGTTTCAGACTCACCTGGAAACCCACGAAATATATGAGGAGTTTCAGTCTGGCTTTAAACCTCATCACAGAACTGAGACAACACCGCTACGAGTCACTAACGACCTGCTGTTTGCAGCTGACTCAGGTAGTCAAGCTGTCCTGGTCCTGCTTCAGACCCAGTGGACTATGGGATCCTGCTGTCACACTTAGAGCATTGTGTTGGCATCACAGGCCGATCGGAGCTTCTCAGTTCAGTCGGTGATTTCTCATCAGCTACAGCCCCCCTCATCTCTGGTGTCCCTCAGGGTTCCATCCTGGGCCCACTGCTGTTATTATTGTATTTATTGCCCCTGGTTTTTAGGATCTCCTTCCACCTATATGCTGATGATATCCAGGTCTACCTGCCCCTGAGACCAAACATAGACTGTATTCAGGTTTCACTCTGTTGCCTGAATGAGGTCAAATCATAGATGAGCAGAAACCTTTTACATCTAAATGACAAAAAGACAGAGTCGATCTTTATTGACCATAAACTGTCCCTCTAGTCTTCTTGGCACTCTTGCTCTCTGCTCACCCTAACAACCTGGGTGTGACTTTTGACAGGACCACCAGGTCCCTCAGACCTCCACCAGGTCTTTCTGACCACCACCAGGTCCCTCAGACCACCACCAGGTCCCTCTGACCTCCACCAGGTCTTTCTGACCACCACCAGGTCCCTCAGACCTCCACCAGGTCCCTCTGACCTCCACCAGGTCTTTCTGACCACCACCAGGTCCCTCAGACCTCCACCAGGTCTTTCTGACCACCACCAGGTCCCTCTGACCACCACCAGGTCCCTCTGACCACCACCAGGTCCCTCTCATCAAATCAAATCAAACTTTATTTATATAGCACCTTTCATGCCCCAGCGAGCAACACAAAGTGCTTGACAGATTAAAATGACCCATACAACCCACATTCCCTCCCTTTCCCACACATAGAACAATTATGACACTCTCCCCTCCCAGTCCACAACCCATTCCCAGGCACACATACACCCACACATACACATAAAAACCACAGTAAACACTATGTTGAGCTCAGATGGCTCCAGTAATGAGAAACACGCCATCAAGTGGGCCCTCTGCCTCGTCAGCTGTAGAACCAGGTCAGCAGCCAACACACCAAGGAGGGTGCAACCCCCGCCACTGCCCGGGCCCTACCGGGGAGCGCCCGAGCCGCCACCGCCGACCACCGGTCCCAAGGCAGAGGGCTCCACAGAGGAAACACTGGAAGATTAAAATGTGTAGCATATAAAATAACGAGAACTTATATGAATAGTAAAATGACCAATAAAATCCGAATAAAAAACTAAATAAATAATAATCAGTTAAAAGCTGATCTAAAAAGTGGGTCTTGAGTCTATTCTTAAAAACCTGAACGTTCTCTGCGGTCCTGAGGTCCTCTGGCAGTCCGTTCCAGAGGCGAGGGCCGTAATAACCAAAAGAAGCTTCGCCGTGGGTGTGTGTCCTGACTTTAGGGATGACTAGGAGACGGCTGCCAGAGGAGCGCAGTGACCGCGAGGGTTCATATGGCAAAAGCAGTTCAGAAGGATAAGAAGGGCCAAGACCATTAAGACACTTAAAAACCATTAACAGTATCTTAAAATCGATCCTAGAACATACGGGGAGCCAATGCAGTGATTTTAAAACCGGAGTGATGTGCTCCCGCTTCCTGGTCTTTGTCAGGACACGGGCTGCTGAGTTTTGTAAAAGTTGTAGACCTGAAGTACTCTTCTTGGAAAGACCAGAAAGCAGGGCATTGCAGTAATCGATTCTACTGGTGATAAAAGCATCAGCGTCTCTGTATTGGCCCGAGAGAGAATGGGGCGGACTCTGGCGATGTTTTTGAGATGATAAAAACCTATTTTGGTGACGTTTTTAATGTGAGGGATAAAAGTCAGCTCAGAGTCAAAGGTCACGCCCAGATTCTTAACTTTGGAGGAAGGATTAAAAGACAGTGATTGTAATTTAGGTAAAAGTTTCTCTCTCTGGGCCTCAGGACCAATGACTAAAACTTCAGTTTTGCCCTGGTTGAGCTGGAGAAAGTTTTCTGCCATCCAGGATTTAATGTCTAAAATACAGTTAAAAAGTGCATCCACTGGCTGTGTGTCATCAGGAGACACGGAGATGTACAACTGTGTGTCGTCAGCATAACTGTGGAAATTCACCCCGTGTCTCCTGATGACGCTGCCCAGAGGGAGCATATAAAGGTTAAAAAGCACTGGGCCTAAAATGGAACCCTGGGGCACACCACTTGTGATGCTATGGACCCTGGAGAAACAGGTGTCCATGCTGTCCATAAAAGTCCTGTCTGTGAGATAGGAAGTGAACCATCTATGAACAGCACCAGAGAGGCCGATCTGTTTTAGACGGGTTAAAAGAACAGTGTGGTCTACGGTATCGAAGGCAGCGCTTAGATCCAGCAGAACCAACACTGTCGCTCTCCGAGCATCAGAATTTACTCTAAAATCATTTAAAATCTTCAGAAGGGCCGTCTCGGTGCTGTGGTTCACTCTAAAACCAGACTGACATTTCTCTAGGACATTATTAGTGTTAATAAAATCGTTGAGTTGGCTCAACACAAGCGTTTCTAAAATTTTGCTTAAAAATGGCAAGTTGGACACCGGTCGGAAGTTGTTTAAATCATTAAAATCTAAATTACTCTTCTTCAACAGAGGTCTCACCACTGCCCGTTTAAAAGCAGCAGGAAAGACCCCTGTCTGAAGGGAGCAATTCATCAGAGTTAAAATCTCATTTTTAAAATAATCATAGAATTGTTTAAAAAACCTTGTGGGAATGGGATCCAGAACACATGTGGTCGGCCTCACTGAGGAGAAAACTTTATCAAGGATAACAGCTTCAACCAGGACAAAGCTGTCCAGTGTTTCCTCAGGTAGACACACATTTTCAGATGTTTCTAAAACCATGTTACATTGGGAGGATAAAATGTTACATCTGATGGTGTCTACTTTCCCTCTGAAGTGGGCTGCAAACTCCTCACAAAGAGTGTCAGACGGGGTTTTCTGGGAAGAATTGGAGTCATTATTTAAAATATTAGCAATTGTGGAAAATAGAGTTTTAGAGTTATTTCTGTTTTCTGAGATGATTCTGGAAAAGTAATTGTTTCTGGAAGTCCCTCTGACCTCCACCAGGTCCCTCTGACCTCCACCAGGTCCCTCTGACCACCACCAGGTCCCTCTGACCACCACCAGGTCTGTTTCACCTCCACCAGGNTCTCTAACTGCTTTATTGTATGATTTTAACTGCTCAGTATATATTTGCTTATTTATTGTATTCTTGTTTTTCCTCCATCTCCTCTCTGCCACCCTGCAAGTTCTCTTTAGCTGCTTCAGATTTTCACTTCTCCATGGAGATGGAGGTTTTGACTGTACTTTTTTGATTTTTGATGGAGCAAGCAAGTCCAGAGTAGATTTAAGTCGACTGTTAAAATCATTGAAAATAAGATCACAGGGGGCAGTTGAATTAATAGGAGGGATCTTATTAAAAGCTTCCAGAAAACCAGCAGCCACTTCAGGGGTTAGATGGCGTTTCATTACAGTTCTCACAGAGGTCTCCCGCTGAATTATACTGGTGATGTTAAAATACACACAGAAATGATCAGAGATCGCTAAATCCACGACAGAGGACACACCGGTGGACAGGCCATACGTGATGACCAAGTCCAGGGTGTGTCCTCTGTCGTGAGTCGGCTGTGAAACATGTTGAATAAAATCCATATAATTCAGGATGGTTAAAAATTCTGTGGCAAAAGGGTCTAAAAGGTTATCTACATGTAGATTAAAATCACCAGCTAAAATAATCCTATCGAAGGAGTTGTGCAGAAATGATAAAAACTCTGAAAATTCCTTAATAAAAAGTGCACTATGCTTCGGAGGCCTATAAACTGTAACACCATCAGGTCCCTCTGACCACCACCAGGTCCCTCTGACCACCACCAGGTCCCTCTGACCTCCACCAGGTCCCTCTGACCTCCACCAGGTCCCTCTGACCACCACCAGGTCCCTCTGACCTCCACGAGGTCTTTTTCACCTCCACCAGGTCTTTTTCACCTCCACCAGGTCTTTTTCACCTCCACCAGGTCCCTCTGACCTCCACCAGGTCCCTCTGACCTCCACCAGGTCCCTCTGACCACCACCAGGTCCCTCTGACCTCCACGAGGTCTTTTTCACCTCCACCAGGTCTTTTTCACCTCCACCAGGTCCCTCTGACCACCACCAAGTCCCTCAGACCTCCACCAGGTCTTTCTGACCACCACCAGGTCCCTCTGACCTCCACCAGGTCCCTCTGACCACCACCAGGTCCCTCTGACCTCCACCAGGTCCCTCTGACCTCCACCAGGTCCCTCTGACCTCCACCAGGTCCCTCTGACCTCCACCAGGTCCCTCAGACCTCCACCAGGTCCCTCTGACCTCCACCAGTAGACATGTTGACTAAGTAACCCAGCTGGATCTGGGATCGGACCAGAGACCCTCAGACCTGCTGCTCTACCTACTGAGCTCCACGCTGCTCCTGGTCCTGAACATCTGCAGTGTTTACTCAGGTAGTTAATCTAGGTGGATGTTCGTCCACAACATTTCCCAGTCTGAAGGACATTCCTTCTGTTTTCTGAGCATCCTGTGAGGTGACTCGGTGATTCTTGGTGAACATCTTGATGTCTCTATGTAGAGCAGGAGTCTGAGGACTGCTTCACTCTGGAACTGGTTTCTGTAGCTGATGATCTGTTGAAGGGGATCATTTAAAATACAAATCAGCTTTTATTCTGCTGCTTTATCCCCAAGTATCACAGTCACTGTTACTTTGGGTCTTTTTACGAGTCATAGACTTGATTTTGAAAGATTTTGCAATGTTTGTTGTAAACACAATTCAAACTGCAATTATAGCCACATTTTGGAGAAGTACTATATATGAGCACATGTAGCAGGGTTTCACAACATTCCACACTTTAACTAAACAATGGCTGTCAACACTAAGTAGAGCAAATAAAACCTAATTATCTTAGTACTTTTTACTCAAACTGACCTTTAGTTAGTTTAGACCTGAATCAAAGAGCTGAACCAGCTGATTTAGTAAAGGAGGTCTGACTGATGAAGGAGGATCCTGTTGAAATGTAGATGGAATTAGTTTCTATGATATGGTTGTTTTCATCTCCTGAGTGGATTTAACTGGATTTACAGTGAAAATATTTGCATTTTGTAAAGTATTTTCAGACGACTTGTTATAAACTAATAACAATAATAAAATTAATAAACAAAACAAGAAAACCCACACACACACACCCATACAATTAATTAAAATGAGTTATCAGGTACTAAAATACTCTCAGTATAGTCCAATCCACAGTCACTTGGCCTGTGATTTAGCATTTAACATGTGAATAGAAGAGGGGAGGAAGCTCAAGGAAGGTCTTTTAGTTTTTAGTGCGAGGGCCCTGAACCGACGACCTGATGGTCACATGGTGTAGTACGAGTGAGGAGTCTGTGGAGATCTGGGAGCCTTTCCTGAGGACTCTAGTGTTATGAATGGTGGTGAGTGACTGCTGGTCCTGACCTATAATTTTACTGCTTAGCTTGATGATCTTATTCAGCATGTTGCTCTGAACCAGAGTGAGTGAACCAAACCAGGCAGTGATGTTGAATGTGAGGATGGATTCAATGAAACATCTGTAAAAAGCAGCCAGAATAGTTTGGTGAACCTGAAGTTTGCAGAGTTTATGGAGGAAATAGAGGCGCTGTGGCATTTTGCAGAAACGTGTTCAGTGTTGAGTTGGAATGTGAGTTTATGATCGATGATAAAGCCGAGGTATTTGTATGAGTGGACCTTTTCAATAGTTTGACGGTTTACGGTGAGTGAGGGAGATGAGGACTGGTCGTGATGGAAGTGAACGACCATTTCTTTGGTCTTTGTGACATTCAAGTCCAGACAGTTCTCTGCACACCACAGAGTGAAAATGAGTCCAGTTCTGTTTGTAAAACTCCGTCCGTGTTTGTAGTGTCCATGATGAGTGTACCGTCTGAATATTTGACATAAGTAATTCCCATGGTGGAGCTTCTGCAGTCATTGGTGTATAAAGTGAAAAGAAGTGGAGAGATGACCAAACCTTGTGGAGAACCGGTGGAGATTGACCTGACAGTGCTGAGGTGACCGTTCACCCTGACCCTCTGGTCTCTCCCTGTGAGGAAACAGAGGACCCAGAGGATGAGATGGGGGTTGGCATTCAGCTTAAGTAGTTTTTGGCCCAAGAGATGTGGTTGCACTGTGTTAAATGCACTTGAGAAATCCACAAAGACCAAGCTGACGTGAGATTTGGGCTTTTCCAGGTGGATGAGGGTCTCATGCAGCAGTTAGCACTGCGTCATCCACCCCTCTCTGCTGTTGCTACGCAAACTGCAGTGGGTCCTAGTGTACAAGTTGGACCTGGTTTCAGTTCTATAGGTGGATGCTGGACCTTGAATCAGGTCTTTAGGTATGTGGAAAGTGGACCTGATCCCAGATCTTTAGGTGGAATATGGACCTGGTATCAGGTGTATAGGGTGCAGGTTCTCCTGATACCAGGTCTATAGGTGGACGGTAAATCTGTTATCAGGTCCAAAGTTGGAATGTGGACTTGGTATCAGGTCTGTAAATGAAGTGGAGCTGGTATCATGTCTATTGATACATGATAGACCTGATTTCAGGTCTATAGATCAAGGTGGACCTGGTATCAGTTATATACACTCTAAAAAGTAAAACCATCATTTACTTAAATTTTTTAGTGTAACATTTTACACTCAAGAATTTTGAGTAGATTGGAGACAATTATATTAAAGTGCCCATGACATTGTTTTCCGTGTTTTCTGACTTATCTATCATGTTGCAACGTTGAGTTCTCACCTTAAACCTGCCAGAAAGAGCAAAAAACGGCGTCCATCTGTCTCCTAGTCCAGCCAGTGAGAAGCTCTTCCAGATTTCAGACCCAGGTTTCAAACTGTTTTTTTCACTCCAGCCCGCTATGAGGTCATAGTGATCCGCCCACATGCACTTTCACGACACCTGGAGCGAGGCAGTGCTGCCGCCATTGCCCATAGACCATGTAGCGTTTAGTTTCAGTTTCGTTTCTCTTTCACGCGACGGCACTGCCCCCTACTGGGCACTGCCCCCTGCTGCAGCAGAAGTGTCAGGCTGCCAAATAAGGAGAAACCCAGCAGAACCGGAAGGCGGCGCTTTCTTCTGATCTCTGAGTTGCTCGTTAGGAAATAATTACAGCGTATTTTGAGTTATAATGGTGCAACGCTGATCTAGAGGCATCAAAGATTACACCTGTTTAATATAAAGAGATTTAAATATGGAGTCATGGGCACTTTAAGTAAAAGCCAACTTTATCAATATAATTGTCTCCAATCTACTCAAAATTCTTGAGTGTAAAAATATTACACAGATTAAATTAAGTAACGTGCAGGATTATTTTTTTCAGTGTAGGTGAAGAATGGTTCTTGTGTAGGTTTTCACCAGACCTAAAGACCAGTTTCTCAGTGATTACTGGTTTGGTATTTTCTCATTGTTCTGTTGGGGACAGGAAACTCAGGGTGGCTTCGTGGTTTTATGAGTACCGTTGAACTCTCATGGTTTCTCAGCATTCAGAGAAAGAAGAGGAAATTTCAGACCCACTGCTCAGAGTGTTGCAGCCACAGTTCCTTTTGAGTAATAACTGCCACTCGTCGTTGAGCCAACAGGTGTGTCGGAGCAGTGAGCCTATAGGACGGGGGTCAGCTGCCTTTATAAGCTGGGCTGGTTGTTTCCTCCGGAGTGTCGTTGCTGAACAACCAGCCATGATGCTGCTGACTGCTGCGCTCAGTGCTCTGCTCTGCCTCGTCCACAGCTCCACCATACGGGTAAAGAGAACACTTCTTTATTGATTTACTTCACTTAAACAGATCCTAAAGCTCCTTCAGGAGGAATTCCTACAGAGGTTTTTACCATCACTTCTTCCATCAGCTACAGACGGGATGTTGTTTGAAATCATTACTAAACTTAGATGTCTTTCAGCTGTTTGTGCTGCGTTACAAATGTATAAAAAGGACATTTAAGTCATTTTGAAGTGGCTTCTATCAGTTTTTATCTACAATAAGGCCCACACACGTCCAGTGACATCACTCAAAGTGGGCATGTTCACCCAGCATCACCTATGTTGATCTGCAGCAGTGTCTCTCCTGATCTGGCCAGCTGAGCATTGCTATCAGAGGACAACTGCCTGTTTCTAGAGACTCCGCCCACTTTGAGTGATGTCAGTGGTGAGTGTGGCCCTGACCCTGAGCTCCAGACTGACTCTTCTGTTTGATCACAGGTTTCTATTGAAAACGTCGATGAAACTTCAGGTGAGACCTGGCTGCTTCTTTTCATTTTCCTCACGGTTTTGAAGCTTTTCTTCACTCCTGCTGGTTGTTGATCCTGCTGTGTTTGTGGTAAAAACAGGGACTACTTTGATGAACCAGATCGCTGTTCATATTTAGAGATGATGTTTGTATAGTTTATGATGTGACCTCCTGCTGAAACACGTCTTCTGTCCCACAGGCAGCAACATCGAGGACGATGACTTCAGTATCTCCACGCTGCTGGAAAAGGCTAACGCTAACCTGGGTAGGTTCACGTCGCTCTCGGCCACTTCACCACGTCAGGGTTGAACTGGTTTTATTAGCCAGATGTCTGAACATGTCAGGGTTGAACTGGTTTAATTCAGGAGAGATGAGTTTAAACAGCTTTGATATCCAGTCTTGATGAGTTTAGTCTGAGCTGACCTGGATCTGAAGTCTGAGAGAGAGTCAGTGCAGGATGAGAGTCAGTCTAAAATATCATCAAACTTAAGCTGTGGCTGTAAAAACCATTGAAGGCATTTAAACTCCAGTTCATCCATGTAAAGTTCAACTTCCTGTGAGCTGTTCCAGCTCTGAGGGGCGTTTCCACTGTGACCTGAGAACCTAGTTGTGTGATGTTTGGTCCCAGAGCTCATTGTTCCTGGCTGAGCTGAGCTGGTTGTGTTGTTACTGGTGATGGTTTTCCTCCTAACGTGTTGCAGGAAAGAAGTTGGATGAACCTCTGGTGTTGTTTGGAGACATCGCCGTCCCAACAGGTCTGCAGAACGCTGATCCCTGCACAGCTCGGGGCTGCCTGTGGCCCAAGGGCAACGACGGCAACGTTAATGTTCCCTACCGGATCTCCAACCAGTTCTGTGAGTCCAGAATGATTATCAGAAACCATTATTTACATTTCCACACCCAGTTAGAGGTTTTAGATTAAACTCAGTCCATCCATCTTCTTCTGTAGCCACCAGAGAGAGGGAAGTCATCGTTGCAGGTCTGAAGTCGTTTGAAGCCTCCACCTGCATCCGTTTCAGGCCCCAGCAGAGGGAGCGGGACTTTGTGAACATCCGGTCTCTCTCTGGGTAACATGATGGTTCAGTTCTGACTCTGTCTGTTGGAGAGCCCAGCCCACCCTGGACCAGGCTTTGAGACTGTGTCACAGTACCGATGATGTTTTCTCAGGTGTTACTCCTTCGTTGGGCGTCGTGGCGGTGGACAGGATGTTTCGTTGAGTCGCCAGGGGTGTGTCTTCCATCAGATCGTCCAACATGAGCTGCTCCACGCGCTGGGCTTCAACCACGAGCAGACCAGGTCCGACAGGGACAACCACGTCCGCATCCTCCTGGAGAACGTGATTTCTGGTGGGTCGGCATCGTCACAGACCTCCACAACCATTACACAGGAAGTCCAATAGGAACGTTCTGCTTGTCCCTCAAATCAAAGGAGTTTATAACCCAATGTGCTCCCTCAGATTCACACGATAAACACATCACACTGGTCCAGATAGAAGACCACCCTGATATAGTACTGAGATTTATACATAGTACTGAGATTTATACATAGTACTGAGTTATATACGTAGTACTGAGATTTATACATAGTACTGAGTTATATACGTAGTACTGAGATTTATACATAGTACTGAGTTATATACGTAGTACTGAGTTATGTCTGTAGTACTGAGTTATATACGTAGTACTGAGATTTATACATAGTACTGAGTTATATACATAGTACTGAGATTTATACATAGTACTGAGTTATATACGTAGTACTGAGATTTATACATAGTACTGAGTT
>SSNR01000238.1:322132-354660 GCA_006937965.1 Callopanchax toddi
GATGTAGTTTTAAACTGTTCTCTCACCTTTTTTTACCAGACCAAAGGTTGGGTGGTTTACTTCCTGTTTCTTCTGCGCATGTCTCGGGCGCATGAATCTTTACAATAGACCTACAATAGACTACTCTATAACTGGTGCATGCGCACTGGAGTCCCTTCAATACAAAATATAGGCGAGCATTGGAGCACATCATGTGCAGAAGTCCGGAGAATTGGCTCAGATCAGGACTTAACCCAGAAGCTCGCATGGAGTTCTTATCATGGAGGAAGCTAAATGGACATTTTTTCAAAGAATCCTGCTTGACAGCCTGTGACAACCCAGCCGATTGATTCATGGGTCCTGATTTAATCAACTCGACAGTCAGTGAGTCTTTTGGGGTTTTTTGTTAGAGTTCAGACTGGGTCCTGGTTCAGGTCCAGTACGAAGTCCGGTACCGGGTCATTTTGGACCAGAACCAGGCCGAACCGAATCGGTTCTGGTACCGGACAGGTTCAGACCGGACTCGTCTGGAGCGTGCTGGGGGTGTGTGGGGTCTGAGATGATGGAGGTCTGGTATCATTAGTGTTCAGAGTTTATTTCAGTCATGAGGCTAGATATTTGATGTAATCTGATCTCAGTTCAGCTTCTTTTAATCACCTCTTGCTGCTCAACTATATGGCTGTGGACCTTCAGGGTTTAAAATAAATACATTGTGTATTGGTGCTGCTGAGAACCAGTGTTTTTATCAGCAGAGTTTGTGGTGTCAGTAGAAAGATAATTGTGAATATTAAATTGTGTTTTTGACCTTTAAGGTCAGGTTGTTTTTTCCTTGAAACTCTTATTCCTGTTGTGACCACGTTGTGGTTGTTTTTTTACACTGCAAAAACTGATTTCTAAGAAAATAAAACAGCCTTGTTTTTAGACATTTTGACTTATTTTTGTCTAAAAATAAAATATATTCTTACAGCCCTACTTGAAATAGGCCAAATCTTCTTAAATATGGTCACATTTTCTAGATTTGAGCAAATAAATCTGCCAATGGGGTAAGGAAAATTTGCTTGGTTAGATTCCTTAAAACTAGCGAATTGTTCTAAATGCAGAAACTCAACACATCACCAACTACAAACCAGTAACTCCTCTGCTGCTGCTGCTGACGCCTCGCTGGTGGAAGAGCTGAACCGCTTCTTTGTCCGCTTTGAGGTGGAGTCTAGCACCGCCACACCAAATCCACCTGCCCACAGCAGCCATATCCTCCAGGTAGAGGAATATAAGGTGAAGCGCACGCTGAAGGCCGTGAACCCGGGGAAAGCTGCTGGACCTGATGGCGTCTCTGGTCAGGAGCTGAGGGACTATGTGGATCAGCTGTTCATCTGGCGGGGGTCTTTACCAAGATCTTCAATCAGTCACTGGGGAAACTACGTGCAGCTGCTTTATGGACTTTAGCTCAGCATTTAACACTATCATACCCAGCAGACTGATGAGTCAACTGTTAGATCTGGGACTCTCATCCTACCTGCCTCTGGATCAAGGACTTTCTGTCTGGACGTTTAAAGGGTCAAGGCTGGTCCCCACACCTCCTCAGCCCTCAGCCTCAGTACTGGCTCCCCCCAGGGCTGTGTTCTGAGACCTCTACTCTTCACTACTGTGCATAATGGCGCGGTGCCACGAACATTGGAGATGCTGTGAGTGTGTGTTGGAGGTCCTGTCTTGTGTGTCCACTAGCTTCAGAGGTCATGTGATCTCATTCACTGAGCTGCAGCAGGATGTGAAGCTCGTCAGATCGAGGGGTTTCGCATCGGGACCGTGGAAGTGCTGGCCCGCAAAGGCGCAGTCGGTTCTGTACGCATGAATGAAATCCGGTTCTGATGCGGACCAGCGGACTGCTTATGTGCAGGCCTGCAATAAAAGTAAAAACAAACAGGCTGAAAAACAGTTTTTATACCAGAGAGATAACTGCTCTAAACTCTGAGTAGATCTGGAGAAGGGAGTGGTGCAGGATGTTCAACTCACTTAATGCTTCTGTTTATTTTATTTGTTGGTAACTTTTAACAGCTGCTGTTTTAGTATTTTTTAACCCTTTTTGTACTTTCATGTTTAATGTTTATGCACCTTAAGGATTGCACACTCAATTTCGTTGTACAACGACAATAAAGTGATTCTATTCTGTTGTATGGGAGAAGATGCTCCACAGCCTCACCTGCTACTAGGGCTGGGTACGTTAAATATTTTTCTATACTACTACTTTAACAATACCTGGTTGTCCATTCCGGTACCTTAACAATACTTTTTTCGGTACTTATATGTATAATTCTTAGAGAAAATAACAAAGTACTAAAAGTCTTTTTTAATTAAACCAAAAACATCGTTTGATGGCATATTTATGTTTTATTATTATTATTATTTATTTATTAACCTCCGGTACTTTCTGTTAACTGACTGTCCCTCACACACCTCCTGTGTTTTTGTTGAAGCAGCAGAGGCTGTGAACTCCGGTCTGCTGGTTTTTGCCGTCGGAGACTGCAGGTACACGCTGCAGCGCGATGAGTTACTTTGACAAATTGCTGGTATTCTTGTTTTTCGCATAGTTTCAGTCTAACCTTCCTCATCTGATCAAAACAACTCAGAAGAAGACCAGTCCAACACAGTAGAGACAACGACTTCTCAGGGCAGGGCTGGCCAACCAGTCAGAGTCCACAAGCCACATTTTATTACCGTAAAGAGCCACATCTTACATGAACATACAGTGTTGCCAGATGTACAATAATTATCATACTTGTAGGTTAATTTAGCACTCTGTATGATCAATAAAACAAGAAATAATCAGGTCTCTGAGCTGGAGTCTCACACACACACACACACACACACACACACACACACACACACACACACACACACACACACACACACACACACACACACTCATTAAACAACCAACAGCTGTCTTCTTCCCAGAGTCTGTGGACCTGGAGTTCTGTGTATGTGTGTCCATCCTGCTGAGTCAGCGATAACGCTGCGTGTTTTGCTGATTCTCGGTGATTCTGATCTCATCCTCTCTGATACGACTCAGCATAAATAGCCTGAGTCCAGGAGGCTCCACTGAACTAGTCCAGGAACCAAGGTGAGTCCTGCTGCAGGACCTGGAGCTGGAGAAGGTCCATCAGCGGGGAACCTGTGTGTGTGTGTGTGTGTGTCCTGATGTCTCTTTGTGTCCTACAGGTGTACCAGGATGTCTCTGTGGTCTCTTGTCTCTGCTCTGGCTGTGCTGCTGCTGTCCTCCTGCTGCTGGGGGGACGTGGAGGTAGGAGAAGCTTCACTGCAGCTCGTCTGGAGACTCTAAGTCTGGGTCATCTCTGGCCCATGGAGACGTGTTTGTTCATTCTCAGTTTGAACTGTTGCTGGTTTCTGAAGTTCTTGTTTTTGTCGTTTTCATCTCATGTGCTTCTCTGAAAACCCACCCCACCCCTGCTGAAGCTCCAGACAGGTAACGGTCTGCTGACCTTGTCTCTTGGTACATTGGCCGGTGCGTTGTTGTGCAGTCAGATAAAAGGTTTTTGTTCCTGAGCAGAGGAACATCTGGAGGACCTTTCTGTGTCTGAACTTCTGGAGAGAGCCAACAGGAACCTGGGTGGGTCTCAGCTGCTGCTGACTGTTCTTCCATCAGGTGTTGGATGCTGACATGTCAGTGTGATGCGTTTCAGTCCGTTCTGAGGGTGAGCCCATCCTGACTGAAGGAGACATCGCCATCGACAGCGAGGCTGAGAGGAACGCCGATCCCTGCACCAGCCAGGGTTGCATGTGGGGCAAATGGAGTGATGGGCGTGTCTACATCCCATATTACATCACCAACCACTTCAGTGAGTGTCACACCGAGCTCAGAAACACTGATCCAGTTCACCCCAAGCAGCTTCTCAGGCCCAGGTCTGTAAAACACCAGGAACCTGACTCTACCGTTCTGATCCACATACATCCATCCAGACTTTTCCAGAGCAATAATTCATTAGACCGTCAGGACCAGAATCTGAGGGTCTGGATCCTGTTTTTGTCTGATTGAGGTTTGATTTCCCTGCATTCTGGATCACAACTGGAAACAGAGCAAACGTCCTGATCAGCCTTGTTTCTGGTGTTTATGTGATTTGGTTTCATCCTGCCAGACTCCCGGGAACAGGCCATCATCGTCCGGGGTCTGGAATCCTTCTCATCCTTCTCCTGCATCCGCTTCAGACCCAGCCAAAACACTGACCGTGACTGGTTGAGCATCGAGTCCCAGAACGGGTAAAGTCTGCATTAGACAGTCAGCTTCTGTTGGAAACAACCCTCTCTGAACTCCAGCTCACCTTTGACTCCATCCAGGTGCTACTCCTTTGTAGGCCGTCGTGGTGGGAAGCAGGTGGTGTCTCTGGCCAGGAGTGGATGTCTTTATCACGGCACCGTCCAGCACGAGCTGCTCCACGCTCTGGGCTTCAACCACGAGCAGACCCGCTCTGACCGGGACAACCACATCCAAGTCCTGCTGCAGAACGTTCAGTCTGGTAGCGCCGCTCTCCTCGACCTCCAGCAGGCTGAACCACCTGAATCAGGGGGAATGTCCTGAATCCAAACAGATGTTCTCGTCTTTAATTGTTCTTATTTTCACAGGAATGGAACACAACTTCAGGAAGATTGCCACCCTGAACCAGGGCACTCCGTATGACTACAACTCTGTCATGCAGTACCACAAGTGAGACGAGCACATCTATCCTGTTTGTTGTCAGCGTTCACGTTTGGTCCATCTAACCGCTCTGCGTCTTCCTAAAAGGTATGCCTTCTCCAAGAACAACCAGCCCACCATGCTGCCCATCCCCAACCCCAACGTCCCCTTTGGAACCGCTCAGGAAATGAGCAGCATTGACAAAGCTCGGCTCAACAAGCTCTACAAGTGCTGTGAGTTCATATGAGGTCATAGTGAATTTACTATCATCTCTCATCACTGATCCACCACTGTGCTTCTCACCGTTACAGAGGAAGTCCAGATGAGACAGCAGAGGGAGCGAAGAGCAGCTCTACACTAACACCAGGAAATCAAATCGTGGAGCTACGAGGAGTGTTTGTGTTGTTATAGTTCAGATGAAGGATTCATGCTGTAAAAACATCTTTAACCTCTAATAACTACCGGTAAATAATTCTTCTCAACCTTCTTGTGTGTCAGGTCTGTGCTCTTTACTTCCTGATGAATAAAATCTGCATTAAAAGCAAGTAAAGGTTTCCTCTTCTGTCTCATTTCCTTCATTTCTGTCAACTTAATGTTACAAAAGTTATTAATTATTAGAGAGAATTCACAGCAGCTCTTACATAACATAGCTACCATTTTTCACACTAAGCACCTAGACCAGGGACCTAGACAGGCAGCATTTTCACAAAATCCACCATGAATCAGGAGGAGGAGAATGGACTCACCATCAATGGAGCACTGAGTAAACTCCTATAAAAGATGTGTCATTTCAATGTATTCCTAAAATTCTTCCTGCTAAACACTATATGGTCACATTTAAAAGAGACATTAATGTTCTTCTGTTTCTGTGGGGACCATTCAGAAACTGACACGTTTTTTCACACGGAGGAGTTCAGCAGGTTTGTTATTAACCAGGTTCTGAGGGATTTTTCTTAAAATGGTAAATTGTTTTACTTAACAATATATGTGTTAATTCTCCTGGCTAAATTTTATATTCATAAATGTAAGTCTGTTAATAAAACACCACATTTTCTTAAGAATGCAGAACTAAACATTATTTTATTATCAGACTCCAGAGCAGAAAGGCTCAAAACAGTTAATAAATGTGAATTTTTGCATGCATTTGTATAACCAACACCACGGTTGTTTGTTTGTTTGTTTGAGTGTTGTTTTCTTCTCTATGATTCATTCATTATTTTGTTGTAAAATTGCTTTTTGTTCAATAAAGTTTTGTATAAGAAGTTGTTGTTGTGTCACACCGTACGTGAACACTAGGGGGCGGAAGTCTGTTTATAACACGCCGCCTTCCGATCTGAGAAGAAGGAGGAGTATTTCCGGTCTCTGCTGTTTCTCTAAAAATGGCGGACACTTGCGGCCAGGTCTTGCTGGGGTCAGGACTGACCGTCCTGTCCCACCCTCTGATGTACATCAAGGTCCTGATCCAGGTAAGAGGGGGGCAGGACGCACCTGGCCCGCGCCGGTCCAGTCGGTCCCGGTGCTGCCGGGACATCCCGGTGTTTGTAAATAATAAAGAGGCCTGAGAGGAGTTTGACAACCAGCGGTGTCCTCAGCCCGGCAGGGGCTGTAGGGACGGCTCTACGGTAGTTACCGTCACCCTGTGTTGAACACGGATAACGCCGGTGTCCCGGTAGCTGTAGCTGTGGGCTGGTGTTGGTTTCTGACGTCCCGGGAGCACTGAGCCCGTTCTGGTTCCTGACCCGATGACCTTCTGGTCCAACG
This sequence comes from Callopanchax toddi, assembly GCA_006937965.1. Taxonomy (NCBI): domain Eukaryota; kingdom Metazoa; phylum Chordata; class Actinopteri; order Cyprinodontiformes; family Nothobranchiidae; genus Callopanchax; species Callopanchax toddi. The sequence goes on from SSNR01000238.1 coordinate 328,560, forward strand.
CTGAGCTTATCGTTAGCGATTTGGACCGAAGGTCGCTCAGATAATAGAATTCTTCAAACGAGTTTGAGTCAAACCGTGTCGTTAATCGGTTAAGGTCATCCGGTCCAGAACTAATGGACACGTCTAGAGCTGTTCTCGGCTAGCGGTCGAGCTAACCTGGTGAAGCTAGCAGTTTAGTATGAGTGTCATTAAATGAGGTTCATTTAGACAGAAACACACAGAGAACTGAAAACTAATATAAACAGAGACCAGACTCAGGAACTGATCTACAGTCAGTAACTAATCAGTTACTGGTTTAATTAGTAACTAATCCACAGAGTCAGTAACTGGTCTACAGATTAAAGAGACCAGTTTTAACAGAGTCCACTGGTCTCAGACACAGGGAAAACAGAGGTCCAGAGTCTGGGTCCACAGCAGCAGAGTCTCTGTCTCCTTTAGTCTTTATACTGGTACTCTGCACAACCAGCAGGCTCTGATCACTGGACCTCAGGGACCTGCTGGGGGTGGAAGGATGCAGAAGATCACTGATGTATGGACAGGTGAAGAGAGAGCTGCAGTAGTCCAGACCAGAAGACATGAAAGCATGGAGAACAATTTACAGTTCAGAGTGTGACTTAGTGGAACTCAGCTTAGCAATATTCATTTCAGTTCTGCCTTCATTCAACAGCTCTCAGCATCCAGTTTTAATAGTCTAAAGACGTCTGGAGCAGCTGAGACATCTCATGGAGCTTAGAGGAGATGGACAGTTGGAAGTCATCAGCAAACGAGGAAACTCTGTTCAGCGACCTCCTACTTAATCCCAGCCGTCGCCATTTTAAAACCCCTGCTAGCCGAAGAGAACAGTACTGACAGCGGCATCAAAACAATAAAAACACGCTTCTTCAAGCTGTCAGCAGGCGATTTAGCAGCATTAAAAATGAATCCTTCTAAGCTGTTGCCACTTTACTGGATGCTCGGTACAGGAACTCCGGTAAATAAACACAGAAGTAGCTTATTTAATGCTATTATAATTATAATAACTGATAATTATAATAACTCTCTTAAAAACCACTCCACTGTTGTAATTCTTGGTGCTTTATTAATAAACAGACCGCTGTTGGTCAAAGTCTGACCTAAACAAAGCAAAGCTGGTCAAAATAAAACAGAAAATCACTTCACTCCCTCCTCTCTCCTCTCGTAGTGATGTGACATTCATGGATGAGTCGAATCTTTTGAACAGCTCTTCACTGTGAACGAGGAGAACCCAGTCCTTGTAAACAATAGTTCATTTTTTTGTATTAACTGTGACGTTTAAGGCCAGGAGGCGATATTCAATGACACCAAGTCACAGGCTGAAACAGAACAGCTCTATTTAAAACATCATCAATGAGCATAGCAACATGAACCCATCAGTTCTATCTGGGCAGCTAATAAGCAATGCACACATGGGTGTCACAACAGTGTCCCCAAACATAGTTCTACATGATATTTCTTTTTCAAAATGTTGTAAATTAGCCATTAAAGAGCCAGTTTTTTGAACGGCTCTTTGAGTTGAACAGCTCCACAATGAATGGCTCCCTTCAAAGAGCCATAAATCCCATCACTAGTGTGGCTGCATGTAGGCCTGGTCTGCTTGCAGCAGCCTTAGATACATTTTAGATATTATAGCAAATGTTGCTCTGGTATCAGAATATTATCGATATCTACAGATATCCAAATTCAGGTATCGGATCGGAAGTGAAAAAATGTGGATCGGTGCATCCCTAGTTTTAGTGAAGGTACTGTGTGTTTTAGTCATGGTACTGTGTGTTTTAGTGAAGGTACTGTGTGTTTTAGTCATGGTACTGTGTGTTTTAGTGATGGTACTGTGTGTTTTAGTGATGGTACGGTGTGTTTTAGTGATGGTACGGTGTGTTTTAGTGATGGTACTGTGTGTTTTAGTGATGGTACGGTGTGTTTTAGTGATGGTACTGTGTGTTTTAGTGATGGTACGGTGTGTTTTAGTGATGGTACGGTGTGTTTTAGTGATGGTACTGTGTGTTTTAGTGATGGTACGGTGTGTTTTAGTGATGGTACGGTGTGTTTCAGTGATGGTACTGTGTGTTTTTAGTGATGGTACTGTGTGTTTTAGTGATGGTACTGTGTGTTTTAGTGATGGTACGGTGTGTTTTAGTGATGGTACGGTATGTTTCAGTGATGGTACTGTGTGTTTTAGTGATGGTACTGGGTGTTTTTAGTGATGGTACTGGGTGTTTTTAGTGATGGTACTGGGTGTTTTAGTGATGGTACGGTGTGTTTTAGCGATGGTACTGTGTGTTTTAGTGATGGTACTGTGTGTTTTAGCGATGGTACTGTGTGTTTTAGCGATGGTACGGTGTGTTTTAGCAATGGTACGGTGTGTTTTGGTGATGGTGCTGTGTGTTTTTAGTGATGGTACTGTGTGTTTTTAGTGATGGTACTGTGTGTTTTAGTGATGGTACGGTGTGTTTTAGTGATGGTACGGTGTGTTTTAGTGATGGTACTGTGTGTTTTAGTGATGGTACTGTGTGTTTTTAGTGATGGTACTGTGTGTTTTTAGTGATGGTACTGTGTGTTTTAGTGATGGTACTGTGTGTTTTAGTGATGGTACGGTGTGTTTCAGTGATGGTACTGTGTGTTTTTAGTGATGGTACTGGGTGTTTTTAGTGATGGTACTGGGTGTTTTTAGTGATGGTACTGGGTGTTTTAGTGATGGTACGGTGTGTTTTAGTGATGGTACTGTGTGTTTTAGTGATGGTACTGTGTGTTTTAGCGATGGTACGGTGTGTTTTAGCAATGGTACGGTGTGTTTTGGTGATGGTGCTGTGTGTTTTTAGTGATGGTACTGTGTGTTTTAGTGATGGTACTGTGTGTTTTAGTGATGGTACAGTGTGTTTCAGCGATGGTACTGTGTGTTTCAGCGATGTACTGTGTGTTTTAGTGATGGTACGGTGTGTTTTTAGTGATGGTACTGTGTGTTTTAGCGATGGTACGGTGTGTTTTGGTGATGGTACGGTGTGTTTCAGCGATGGTACGGTGTGTTTTGGCGATGTACTGTGTGTTTCAGCGATGGTACTGTGTGTTTCAGCGATGTACTGTGTGTTTTAGTGATGGTACTGTGTGTTTTAGTGATGGTACTGTGCGTTTTAGTGATGGTACTGTGTGTTTTAGTGATGGTACTGTGTGTTTTAGTGATGGTACTGTGTGTTTTAGTGATGGTACGGTGTGTTTTAGTGATGGTACGGTGTGTTTTAGTGATGGTACTGTGTGTTTTAGTGATGGTACTGTGTGTTTTTAGTGATGGTACTGTGTGTTTTTAGTGATGGTACTGTGTGTTTTAGTGATGGTACTGTGTGTTTTAGTGATGGTACTGTGTGTTTTAGTGATGGTACTGTGTGTTTTAGTGATGGTACTGTGTGTTTTAGTGATGGTACTGTGTGTTTTAGTGATGGTACTGTGTGTTTTAGTGATGGTACTGTGTGTTTTTAGTGATGGTACTGTGTGTTTTAGTGATGGTACTGTGTGTTTTTAGTGATGGTACTGTGTGTTTTAGTGATGGTACAGTGTGTTTCAGCGATGGTACGGTGTGTTTCAGCGATGGTACTGTGTGTTTCAGCGATGGTACGGTGTGTTTCAGCGATGGTACGGTGTGTTTCAGTGATGGTACGGTGTGTTTCAGCGATGGTACGGTGTGTTTGAGCGATGGTACGGTGTGTTTCAGCGATGGTACAGTGTGTTTCAGTGATGTACGGTGTGTTTCAGCGATGGTACGGTGTGTTTCAGTGATGGTACGGTGTGTTTCAGTGATGGTACTGTGTGTTTCAGCGATGGTACGGTGTGTTTTGGTGATGGTACTGTGTGTTTCAGCGATGGTACTGTGCGTTTTAGCGATGGTACTGTGTGTTTTAGTGATGGTACTGTGTGTTTCAGCGATGGTACTGTGTGTTTTAGCGATGGTACTGTGTGTTTCAGTGATGGTACTGTGTGTTTCAGCGATGGTACGGTGTGTTTTGGTGATGGTACTGTGTGTTTCAGCGATGGTACTGTGCGTTTTAGCGATGGTACTGTGTGTTTCAGTGATGTACAGTGTGTTTCAGCGATGGTACGGTGTGTTTCAGCGATGGTACTGTGTGTTTCAGTGATGTACAGTGTGTTTCAGCGATGGTACGGTGTGTTTCAGCGATGGTACTGTGTGTTTCAGCGATGGTACGGTGTGTTTCAGCGATGGTACGGTGTGTTTCAGCGATGGTACTGTGTTTTTCAGCGATGGTACGGTGTGTTTCAGCGATGGTACTGTGTGTTTTAGCGATGGTACTGTGTGTTTCAGCGATGGTACTGTGTGTTTTAGTGATGGTACGGTGTGTTTCAGCGATGGTACTGTGTGTTTTAGCGATGGTACTGTGTGTTTCAGCGATGGTACTGTGTGTTTCAGCGATGTACTGTGTGTTTCAGCGATGGTACTGTGTGTTTCAGCGATGTACTGTGTGTTTTAGTGATGGTACGGTGTGTTTTAGTGATGATACTGTGCGTTTCTGTCTCCAGGTGGGCCATGAGCCCCTCGCCCCCTCCATGGGTCGGAACCTGTTTGGCAAACCGGTCCTGCAGCTTCCTGGCCTGTTTGCTTACGGTGGGTCTGACTTCCTAACAGACACCAGTCTGCATTCATGTTGGTTTTTATTCACAGTGGTTTTTATTATGTGGCTCCAGCGTAGCTCACTGCCATCAGCATGTGAATGAATGAATGACTGACTGATGTAAAGAACTTTGTAGTCCATGACTTAGAAAAACTCTGTACAAATTAGGGGTGTAAGATAAAATCGATTTACTGATAAATCACAATATCTATCTATGTCTGATTGGTGAAGCAGAGAGGACACAGTCCAGCCGGCCCCAGCAGCTTTCAAAGCTGATGTTTGGACACATTTTGGTTTCAAAACAAAGAAATGTAGTAAAACCTGTGACAGGAGTTATGCAGTCTGTAAAATCTGCAAAGGCAGAGTCAAATACTCAGGAAACAGGACAAACTTTTGAGCACATGTAGCTAGTTACCATGACGACGTAGCATTAAAGGCTCATTTCTGCATAAAGTGAATTGATTCAGCTCAGTGGAACTGAAGAGGATAACTTTTCTGTTCAGCTGTGACAGGATCAGTTAAATTTTTAAATATCGCAATATATCACTTGTAGTATCGCGATATATCGTATTGTTGCCCCTGTATCGTGATCCGTATCATATCGCGAGATTCTTGCCAATTCACTGTTTTTATTAATGCTGGTTTTTATTTATGTTAGGTTTTTTTACATTACTTTTGTCAGGTTTTGGAGTACAGGACCCAAGAGCAGGATCAGCAGTGTAGTCAAGAGGCAGCAGGTGGACTCAAACAAAGCTTTATGTTGGAGCTGAACACAGGGAGGACCTGGGAGGATAACAGGACACAACTAACGAGATCTGACAGGGAGAGTGAGGACGAGAAGACTTGATAAGGAGGGAGGTGATCAGGAGAAACGAGGAGGAGCTGTGTCTAATCTCATCACAGAGACTGAAGTAAACGTTGACCAACCAGCACCTATACACAGATGTGGAACCACTACACACACACACTGGGCTGACTACATTAGAGCAATAAACAGGGGCATGAACCACGGAAGAACTGAACTGACAGAGAACAGGCTGATAAGTTACTATAAGACTATGTGACAGGAGGAGGAACGGGGTCAAACAGAATACACACGGGGCATGGAACCTGACTAGTTTAGTATTTATTGACGTTGGTTTAGTTTCTATTCACGTTTCACGTCATGTGTTTTTGCAGCTAAGCACATCGTTCAGATTGATGGAAAAGCAGGCCTCTTTAAAGGACTCAGCTCACGGCTCTGCGCCGGCGCCGTTGGTACAGTTGTCCACAGCAAAGTCGTGCAGGTAGGTCTGATGACGTGTGGAGTGTCAAATTTACGGAGTTTTGTTCTTTTTCAGATGATGGAGGGTGTCAGAAGTTAACATGTTGTTAATAAGACTGTTTGAAAACCAGTTTCTGGGTGTAACTTGAGACCAGATGCTCTGTTGGGGAGCTTCTCTGAGACTCCTGCTACGTATGGGATGATGATGCTTTAGTTGTCCTTGTCTCCTGATGTTGCTGCTGTGGAGTCTTTTCCAGACTTCTGTGTTGATTTAACAAAAGGCCAGTTTGGGTTTCTGTAGGTGAGGTCCAGTTCTTCACATAGAGGAAGAATCTTCTCCAAACACAACATCCTGATAAACTTCAGTTCAAACCCAACAAGACCCCCAGACAGCAGCTTAGTGGTGTTTATGAGGACTGTCCAGACCTTTACATAGGAGAAACTAAACAACAGTTATACAAGAACATGGTACAACACAGGAGAGACACCTCTACAGGTCAAGACTCAGCAGTCCACCCACACCTGAAGGACAAGGGACACACTGTGAAAATGACAACGTCCACATTTTGGACAAAGATAGATGGTCTGAGAGGAGAAGGGGTAAAGGAAACCATCTACGTCAAATGGGAAAAACCTACCTGAACCTGATCCCCAGTCAGTTTCAGTCTAACTCGCACCTTCCTCATCTGATCAAAACAACTCACAAGAAGACCAGTCCAACACAATAGATCCGACGACTTCTCGGGGTATGGAGGAGGGGGATCCACAGGTAGTTTTAGCTTATTAAGCATCAACAGACAGTTTATCAGCTGACTCTCCAGATTCCAGTTAGAACTGACAACGCTCCTCGGATCAGAAGAGAAACAGAGTCAGGTGAACTTGCTATAAATCTAACAGCTTCAGTCCTCGTCGTCCTCCTCTTTAGAAACGTGTCCAGACTACGGCGTGGTGTTAGGGCCAAAATCAGGCCTTTTGAGACCCCAGCTGTGACTTTGTCCTTGTAGCAGGAGGCTATATCCCTTCAGAAGCCACTAGGGATCTGATTAATGATAGGCTGGTGTAACGCTGACAATGAGAAGGAAACTACTCACTGTTAGAGGCTAATAATTAGCATGCCTAGGCTGAAACGCCTACCGTACTCCTTCTGTGTGCATTAGCCTGCACATGCTGGTGTTAGCATTGGAGGCTAGTGACTAGCTGCACCATACAATCAGCTGTTTATGTTGAACAGTGGTTACAGAGAAAGACGGAGCGACAAAGAACCTGTTTCTCCACCACTGGACAAACTACTGAATGTGGGATGAGGCACATGAGAAACCATGGTGAACCAGGGTATCAGTGAAGAGAAGTTATTAGAGTCAGTGATATCCTGTTAGAGAACGAACAGGTAAAACATGATGCTTAACGCTGTCTTAGGTTTTTAAAATATCCTCATGTTGTATTGTTGTCAGAAAAATGGCAAAAAGTATTTTTTCATCATGGAACAGGCCTCAGACCTCCTCCTCCACAGGAGGTTCAAGGAGGAGGGAACAGTTAAAAAGTACAAACTATTATCAAAGTGACCTACAGTAAATAAACTAAATGACAGGAAGTACCCGTCCTGTCTATAACCTCTAGCCTTTAAAGACGCTCCATTTCATCAAGAGAGCAGTTTTTGAATCCAACGTACAACAGCGCCTCCAAAAACACCTTGACACGCACATGCGGTCACGTGCACATGCGTGCACACGGCGCATTACTTTGGTCTGTAAGCTGGACATAAACTGTGCAATTTCTGCTCAAACTATGATTACACTGTAGGGTTCAATCACTCACAGTTCACAAGTCATGCTCCCACACTACGAGGGTCTGATCCCTCTCTGTTTCTGCTGCTTCTGATACTTAGCTCTGTAGCAGCGAGCTGCTGCAGTACTCTAAAGCTGAACACAGAAATGACTCGGTCCTGAATGAACTTCTTGATCAAAATAAACGTGTATCCTTGACAAGCCTTGCCATTCTGTGAGGAGAAATGGTTAAAAATAAAAATAAATCCCTTAGTAGCCGGGGAATGGATACGTTTTTAGTAGAAATGAGCTCTGAGTCCTCCATGAACGGCTGAGAGGTAAACAGAGAAACACACGGAGTGTCCTGTACGAGAGCGCCCCCTACTGATACAGGTTTGCTTGAAGCGCGTTCATATTGACTGAAAGGCGACAATGCAGAAATTTGAATTCTATTGGCTGAAAAAGTTTTCCGGTCAGAAAAAATGCAAAGGGGTCTCTAGGAGGAAGGAGGGTCTTCATCAGAATGACAGATGTTGTGGAACTGAACCCATAGATCATAGTTTAGACCTGAAATATCATTTAAAACATTTAGAAAACTTTGATACAGAGAAAAGTGCTCCAGATAGGAGCTTTAAGGGTTTGTTAGGTTTGATGGTGACGATTAATATAAATTCAACACGTCTTTGTTCACTGGACACTTGGATAACGTTTTGTTTTTTTCCTGCTTTTACTTCCAGAAATGCCAGGAACGAGGAACGCCTCAGGTAAGAGATTTCCTGCCCCTCCCAGGTCAAGGGTCACCTGGAGAACTCTGCCTCCTGACATTCACCTGTAGAGATCAAAGGTCACGAAACCCAGCCTGCCCAGTCCTAAACGGGCCATAAGGCCCCGACCCGAACGCAGATTCTGGTTTAGAGGACCTGGATCTAACATAACTCTAATGAACAGAATCCAGTTTCTGATTCTGGAGGAGAAAACGTCTCATCAGCTGTCACTAGCATGAATTAGCTTAGTGGTGGTGTGTTCACAGACTGGGAAAAACATCAGATTTTTCTGTTGTGGCTTCGCAGTGGTGTGAAAAAATCAGATTAAGTTTCAGGTCAGCTGATGTTTGTTGTCCCTCCATTAGTCCGTATGTCCTCACAGGCCACGCCCCCTTGTTTCAGCTCAAAAAGCCCTTTATATTTATAACGGCCCTTACAGGCACGAGGCATGCCACCAAAGTGCTGCACAGTAACACATTAAAACAGATAAAATCCACAGAGACAATTAAAACAGAATCAAATCATGTAAAAGATCAACATCTAACCCACAGAGTTAAAAGCCAGGCCATAAAAGTGGGTCTTCAGCCTCGTTTTAAAAACTGCTACTGAAGGAGAGAGCCTCACAGATCGGGAAAGTGCGTTCCACAGTTTAGGTCCTGCTATGGACTCTCCCCTCGTCTGTAGCCGAGCTCTGTGGCTCTGGGAGCGGAGCGATGGAGCAGGGACATGTAGTCGCACCAACTCCGCCAAATAAGCTGGAGCCAGTCCGTTCAACGCCTTAAAAACCATTAAAAGGAGTTTAAAACAAATTCTAAAATCCACAGGCAGCCAGTGAAGAGCAGCCAGGACAGGTGTGACGTGATCAAACTTTTTACCAACCAGGAATCTCTCTGCAGCATTCTGAACGAGCTGCAGACGAGCGACCGTACCCTGACTAGCACCAAATAAAACCGAGGTGCAGTAGTCTGGGCGTGATGTTATAAAAGCATGAACTACAGTCTCAAGATCCTGTCTAGATAAAAATGGCTTCACTTTAGCCAATCGTCTCAGGTGATCAAAAGATGAGGACACCACAGTAATGTGAGGTCCAACAGGATCAGCAGCACTGGACTGCCCCATCAGTCGCTAAGAAAATATCATTAAGAGCCTTTATCAGTGCAGTGTCAGCACTGTGCAGCATTTTAAAACCCGACTGAAAGGGTTCTAAAACACTGAATTCAGTTAAAAAGTCCATTAGTAACTATAGACACATTTTTCAAGCACTTTACTCAGAAAAGGGAACTTAGAAATAGGCCTAAAGTTAGCTGGCAGTGTAGCATCCAACCAGGTTTCTTTAAAAGTGTGTTGATAACTGCTTTTTTCTGATCTGAATTGACCTCCTGACCTGTGGTTTCAGGTCCTGGGAGGCCAGCAGAAGGTCGTGGAGGGCTCCCTGCAGCACGTGGTGAACGAGGTACCGCTCTATAATCACCGTTTTAAGAGTTTCCTGCTGTTTGGGGCCTCGGCTGATTTTCCTGTTTTTTTTTTCCAGACGACCAAAGAGATGATTGCCCGTTCCTGCGCCACCGTCGTCACACACCCATTTCACGGTACGTTCAGATTCTGAGTCTGCCTGAACTCTCCAGCCTACATGCTAATTATATTTCATCTAACTTGTCTTCTAGTGATCACTTTGAGATGTATGGTCCAGTTTATTGGAAGGGAAACAAAATATAGGTGAAGTTCATAATCTATTTTTGTCTGTTTTTAAAAACTAAACTTGAGTTAAAAAGTAATCAAACAGTTTTGTTTGTTCTCAGTGGGGTGTTTGATTCCATCGTCACAGTCTACAGAGAAGAAGGAATCCTGGGTTTCTTTGCGTAAGTTGAGGAGTGAATCCTTTCAGGGAGTTTTAGATCAATGTGAAGTCCTGGTCCTCCAGCATGTTCTAGATGTTTGTCTGCTCAGGTTGAATCACCACAGAGGTAGACGATTAAATCAAAAAGTCCAGATCTGCATACATAGGGTTAGACAGTAGAGGTTAGCTAACAGGTAATATAGAGTTCTAACTGTAGAGGTTAGCTAACAGGTAATATAGAGTTCTAACTGTAGAGGTTAGCTAACAGGTAATATAGAGTTCTAACTGTAGAGGTTAGCTAACAGGTAATATAGAGTTCTAACTGTAGAGGTTAACTAACAGGTAATATAGAGTTCTAACTGTAGAGGTTAACTAACAGGTAATATAGAGTTCTAACTGTAGAGGTTAGCTAACAGGTAATATAGAGTTCTAACTGTAGAGGTTAGCTAACAGGTAATATAGAGTTCTAACTGTAGAGTTTAGCTACCCAGTTGGAACTTTTTAGATCAAGTGTTTTTTAATTATTTGGAAACGATGTCCTTCTGTTTTGTTTTGTTTTTTTACACATTCTGCAAATGCATCGGATTTCCAGTCCATAGTGTTTTCTGTATTTTCCCAGTGGTTTGATCCCTCGGCTGCTGGGAGACATCCTGTCCTTGTGGATTTGTAACCTGCTGGCTCACGTCATCAACACCTACGTCATCGATGATTCTGTATGTGACCTCTGACCGGCCCCTGATCCCGGTTAAAGGCTCTGCCTAAAGTGGGCTTATTTAAAGGCATTATTTGCAACTTTTTCATATTTTTAAATCTTTTCCTTGAGCCAGTCTGTGCTAATATGACTCTTTACAGAGTTAATGAAAAGTCACTTAGCCCCATCTGGTGATTAGATCCAGAATACCACGATTGCAAAGTCTCTGTCGCTGTCACGGTACCCAGGAAGTAATGTGTCTCACGACGGTTAGGCTAACCCAAAGTGGCTAGCTGTTATGCTAGTGCTGGAGTGTTTTTAGTCATGATTCCTGATTTTCTTCCATCTCTCCCTGCTTGAACACAGCAGATTTCTTTGAAGGAGTAAATAACCGCTCCTGTAGAAAACTATGAAGGCTGAGGAGACATTTCAACAGGTAGATTTAGGGGTTTAGAAGCTGAAACTGTGCGCTAACTTTTCTATGGCAGTGATTTAAATCGGACACCAGAGGGAGCCCAAACTTTAAAGGACTAGTTCACCCTGAAAATCTAGAAATGTGATTCTAAAAGTTTCACTTAGATCTTTAGAAGAAGGACTCTGTGGAAAGATTGGAATAGTTAAAATCCCACCTGGTCTAAATAGCACTTTGAGCAGCCTCAGTTGAGAGAAACGGAGATCAGTTGAGACCCAACAGACGAGTGGCTGCTGTCATGTTAAACCGCTCTAAAGTTCTTCCTAAGCAGGACCACTTTCCTCAGCAGCAGGACTTTGATGATTGTCTGATGTTCAGGTCCAGGCTTGTGATTGGCTGCAGCCACATTGGACTCTAACCCAATCCTAAAACAGCTCTGAGCTGAAAAACTTCCCAAAATTAAAATCTGAACCTCTTGACCTTCTGGTGGATTTACCAGAGATCATTTCTGTTCATGTGTTTTGTCAGTGATGCTGTAACTCTAACACCATGCTAACACCATGCTAACACTATGCTAACTGTACACACACACGAACTCGATAGGGTTGAGACTTGACGCTGTGTGTTCTTCTGCAGATGAGTCACACAGGAGAGATGAAGAACTGTTCTCAGGCGGTGACGGGGGTGAGTGTTGAACACCTGCAGTTCTCTGGAGCGTCTGCTGCCCCAGTCTGACCCTCTTCCTCCTCTCTTCCTCCTCCAGTTCTTTGCCAGTATGCTCACATACCCTTTTGTTTTGGTGTCCAACCTCATGGCTGTCAACAACTGTGGGTGAGTAGAGGATGACTCATCAGACGGTTTGTGTTTGGGCCAATGAGCTGACATCTGCTGTCCTTCCAGGCTCTCTGGAGGCCTGCCTCCTTACGCGTCCGTTTATCCAACCTGGGTGGACTGCTGGAGGCATCTAAGCAGAGAGGTAATCAGATTACATCTTGGGACCATTTAAGCACACGTTTCTGACCCTGCTGAACAGCAACTACAGGCCAGATGATGAAACCAGACTGGTTGTCTACTTGGGTCAGTTTCCATGGTAACCTGGTCTGGAGTAAAGAACAAAGGCAGTTCAACATATCCAGGCTTTTCCTCTTAGTCTGGTTTAACAAAACCTGAAGCTCCATTAAGGTTCAGACTTTAAGGGAAAAAACGTCTTGTTTCCAGTTTTTGATGCTTTTTCTGCTCAAGTTCAGATTGAAATAATAAAGTTCATCAAGCAGCAGCAGCAGGTTGGAGACTGAACCAGGACTCTGATGTTCCTCAGGACTACAAACGTCTCCAGGTTCATGTAGAGCTCTGATGGAAAGGATGAGCTTTACTTTAGATCAGAAACAGAATCATTACATTAAATCTGTCCACGAATAAACCTGAGATTGTGTTTAAATCAAACATCTCAGATCTGTGTTCCGATTGGTTCTGAAGATGAGGGCGGAGCTTCAGTTTGTTTATTTCAAAAATTCCAGAATCTGACAGAACTATGACATCATAAAGATGTTTCAGTTTGATGGTTTTACTGGAGATGGTTAAGAAAACAGCCTGTTACCGTGGTGATCTATAATTCTTGGTAACGAGGCGTTGTCTGGGTCGGGGTCGTGACCTGGCTGTTGGTTCTGATCACTTCCTGTCTTGTCGTTCCAGGGAAACCTGAGCAGAGGAAACAGCGTATTTTTCCGGAAGCTTCCAGCTGGAAAGCGATACTCGTTGGACCAGAAGAGATTTTTTTAAATCCTCGAGCTCAGAACAGAATCAAACCTAAGTTAGCACTTCTTCTTCTTTTTGTACACTTGTTTACGATGACTTGTTTTCTAACAGTCTGCCGTCGTGAAGCGATGGATTCCAGTTGATCAGGTGGTGTTTTTATAGATGGTGTGCTGACGAGGGTGCTGCTGCATGTGGTAATGTGTAATAACCGGTCTGACCCGGTGGTGTAAACCCTGACATGTGACTGCTCCATCTAATCATTCTGACTGACCCAAATAAAGCCAAACTTTTGGACTTGTCAAACTGGTTCATTGACTTCATGAGACCGGTCTCCTGCAGGACAACTTCACTGGTTTGTACTGGTTTGTACCGTTAGACTCCATGAATCCAGTACTCAGGTCTGCACTTTAATGGACGGTTAGAGGTTTTAAATCATGAACCTACATGTTCTAAAGCTGCTGTCAGAACGTGGCCTCAGTCTGCATCAACCAGGTCCAAACCACCTGGATCTACAAGTCCAGTCAAACTTATTACATTTAAAACGACATGAAGACTTTACTTAGTCCAGAATAAATCATACAGAGGATAAAAACCAAAGCATCAGTTCAACTGGAACCAGATCCACTAGGTTCCTTCCTGCTACAGGATCCAGAACCAGCTCTGGTTCCTCACGTGGTTCCTGGGTCTCCTGCTCCCTTGGTGCCACTGTGCTGACGGTTGATGTGTTGAGTCACTTCCTTGCGGTTTGTTACGGTGTGTCCACACTGCACACAGGTATAGCGCCCCCTGGTGTGCTCCCAGAGGACACGACTGTTACTGGACAAAACTGGAGGAGGAAATGGAAACATTTAAAACAGGTTAAAAAATAAATCATGAAACTGGGTCTGGGCTGTGGAGTTAATGTCCTCCAGCACCACAGACTGACTGGTGAATGTGAGCGCCCAGTCCCTGGTAGATGACCTATTCGTGGTTTACCTTGGCTCTTCCTCCAGACCGCTGAGGAGCCAGGAGCAGAGAGGAGCGCCGGTCCTGGAGCAGGGTGAGAAGGACCCGCAGTCCTGCTTGGAGTCTGCTGCTGGACTTCAGGAAGGTCCACAGCAGAGGCTGGAGGGTCGGGGGGGGCTTCACTGACATTCGAAGAGATGACTTGAGGGTGGGGGGGCTCTGAGAGAGGCAGGATGGGGGGGCCTAGCACAGGCGGGTCAGCAGAGCCCGGCTGCCGCGCAGCAGACGACCTGTCCAGGTGTGTGGTCTGCTGGGGTAAACACGCCGACTCCAAGCGTGGAGGCTGCTGATCATCAGGGCCCAGACGAGGAGCAGCAGACGGGGGGGGCGTTGGTTCAGCAGCCTTTGCTTTGCTTCGGGGAACTTTGGAACACGTGTGCAGGTGTGCCAGGAGACCACGATAGGACCGCAGTTTTGTGCGACAGCTCTCACACCTTGAGGAGGAGAAGAGCTGATTCAGGAACAAAAACCATCTCAGATCAAAGTGAAGCAGAACCAGGAACTCACTGGAAGTAAATGTTGGGTTTGTGGTGGTGCCTCGTGTGCTCCATCAGCTTCTGCATGTTGGGGAAGGAAGCGCCGCAGCCGGAGGAGGAGCACAGCAGCGCCTTACCTGTAGAGAGAAGAGACCACCTGATCATCTCCCGTCACTTGGACCACCAGGTCCCGACTCCCAGCTGCCTGATCAACGGGACTGGACCTGAACCCGACAGTTTACTTTAAACCAGTGAAATTATCAAAGATGCTTTCAAATCAAAAGATGTCAGTTATAGAAATATTGACTAAAAAGAATGTCAGGTCTATAAATGGAACAAAACAGATTTTCATTTATTGGTTTTTCATTTAACCACCTAAAACTGAGACTTTAAAAGCTCCAGAACCAGGTTCCAGGCTCAGCTTCAAGGGGACCAGCAGGATGCAGGTCTGAGGTCTAGGGTCTAGATGGAGATCTGGGGTCTGAAGTAGGGATGTGGAGATTCACCGATCTGAACCGGTGGTCCGATCATGACGTGTAAAATCCGACTACACCGGTAGCTTCAGCGAGCATCGGCTCAGCTGACTGCTAAATGCGCAACGTATCGCTCTCTCTTGTCTCCCATCGGTGAAAACGATGGTTACATCGATTAGTTCAGGGTGTCCAGCCTTTTTCCTCACGAGCTACTTTTATACTGAGCAGCTCCACGCGTGTTGTGGGGCGAGCTGCAGGTGCTGCAAACGCTGTGTGTGTGTGTGTGTGTGTGTGTGTCCTCCACCGAGTCAGCGCTCGTTCACGTGACGTTTAACGGAGGTTTCGTGGCTCTGCTGCTGTCCTTGTAACTCGTTCCCCAGAGGGGCGCGGGGGAGAACTGTCCCGCTATTTAACAGCAACGACTCCACGTTCAACCGGTTGATCAGTTTATAGTTTATCTGTTTTGTCCTCGTTTTGTTGAACACACCATCAGTAAAACTACGGAAGCCTGGTGGCGCGCAGCCGCAGTTAGAAAACCTGGTAGAACAGGTGAGGAGGAGATGAGCAACATCAGAGAATCTGAATGGTTTCTGCTGTTAGCCACTAGAATCTGTTAGTCAGTGTTAGAGACACTATGTTGGAGTTATTTACACACTGCACAGAGTTAATGCTGGAAATGTTGATTAGAGGAGGTTTAACAAGTGGTTTAGTCAAATTACAGACAGAAAACACTATTAATTAAAGGAGGACCTGAGGAAAGAGCTTTAATTGTTAATGGTTCACATCTTTTATTATTTATTTTAAGAGGCCTAATCTTTTAAATTGGCTATATTAATTAATTGTTAAAAAAGTATAGAGATTTACTTTATTGATTCCTGGGGTAAAATCCTCTGGGAAATTCAGCAACAGTTGAGACGAATAACAAATGTAACATTTTTGTTGATGATTTAATATTTATTAGGAATAAAACAGTCCTCTTGTCTGAACCATAATGAAGTGCATTTTTTTAAAAAGTAGAATTTATTGATTTATCAAAAACAATAAAGTATCAAATAAATCTTTCACAGAGAAAGAGAGAGAGAGAAGAAATTATGATGATTTTTAAAAAACAGACGTGGACTTGAAAATTCTCTGTGATGTGTTGAATCGCATCGAATCGCCAGCAGGGATGAATCGTATCGACAGGGGCTTCACCGTATCGTCAATGTATCGAATCGCTGGGAGCGTATCGAGATACGAATCGAATCGGCCTCAGTGGTGTGGATTCACATCCCTAGTCTGAAGCGGCTCACCTGGGATGGACTTAGCAGGGATCTGGTGGTCCTTGATGTGGTTCTCCAGGGCACTCGGCTCCGTGTAGACCCGCTTACATCCGTGTAGAGGACACGACATCCTCTTCGATACTGAAACCAGAAGTAGTGACGAAAATTAGTTTGACTGGTTCATTGAGTCAATCAATCCGCTGCTCAGCTAGCTGCTACACCCAGCTAACTGCTACACCCCGCTGCCTGCTACACCCAGCTAACTGCTACACCCCGCTGCCTGCTACACCCAGCTAACTGCTACACCCTGCTGCCTGCTACACCCAGCTAACTGCTACACCCTGCTGCCTGCTACACCCAGCTAACTGCTACACCCTGCTGCCTGCTACACCCAGCAAACTGCTACACCCAGCAAACTGCTACACTCTGCTGCCTGCTACACCCAGCTAACTGCTACACCCCGCTGCCTGCTACACCCAGCTAACTGCTACACTCTGCTGCCTGCTACACCCAGCTAACAGCTACACTCTGCTGCCTGCTACACCCCGCTGCCTGCTACACCCAGCTAACTGCTACACCCCGCTGCCTGCTACACCCAGCAAACTGCTACACTCTGCTGCCTGCTACACCCAGCAAACTGCTACACCCAGCAAACTGCTACACTCTGCTGCCTGCTACACCCTGCTGCCTGCTACACCCAGCTAACTGCTACACCCTGCTGCCTGCTACACCCAGCTAACTGCTACACTCTGCTGCCTCCTACACCCAGCTAACTGCTACACTCTGCTGCCTCCTACACCCAGCTAACTGCTACACTCTGCTGCCTGCTACACCCAGCAAACTGCTACAGTCTGCTGCCTGCTACACCCAGCAAACTGCTAAACTCTGCTGCCTCCTACACCCAGCTAACTGCTACACACAGCAAACTGCTACACCCAGCAAACTGCTACACTCTGCTGCCTGCTACACCCAGCTAACTGCTACACCCAGCAAACTGCTACACTCTGCTGCCTGCTACACCCAGCTAACTGCTACACCCTGCTGCCTGCTACACCCAGCTAACTGCTACACCCTGCTGCCTGCTACACCCAGCTAACTGCTACACCCAGCTAACTGCTACACCCAGCTAACTGCTACACTCTGCTGCCTGCTACACCCCGCTGCCTGCTACACCCAGCAAACTGCTACACTCTGCTGCCTGCTACACCCAGCTAACTGCTACACCCTGCTGCCTGCTACACCCAGCTAACTGCTACACCCCGCTGCCTGCTACACCCAGCTAACTGCTACACCCTGCTGCCTGCTACACCCAGCTAACTGCTACACCCTGCTGCCTGCTACACCCAGCTAACTGCTACACCCTGCTGCCTGCTACACCCTGCTGCCTGCTACACCCTGCTGCCTGCTACACCCTGCTGCCTGCTACACCCAGCTAACTGCTACACCCTGCTGCCTGCTACACCCAGCTAACTGCTACACCCAGCTAACTGCTACACCCTGCTGCCTGCTACACCCAGCTAACTGCTACACCCCGCTGCCTGCTACACCCAGCAAACTGCTACACTCTGCTGCCTGCTACACCCAGCTAACTGCTACACCCAGCTAACTGCTAAACCCACTGCCTGCTACACTCTGCTGCCTGCTACACCCAGCTGCCTGCTACACCCTGCTAACTGCTACACCCCGCTGCCTGCTAAACCCCGCTGCCTGCTACACCCTGCTAACTGCTACACCCCGCTGCCTGCTACACCCCGCTGCCTGCTACACCCAGCTAACTGCTACACCCCGCTGCCTGCTACACCCAGCTAACTGCTACACCCCGCTGCCTGCTACACCCAGCTAACTGCTACACCCCGCTGCCTGCTACACCCAGCTAACTGCTACACTCGGCTGCCTGCTACACCCAGCTAACTGCTACACTCTGCTGCCTGCTACACCCAGCTAACTGCTACACCCCGCTGCCTGCTACACCCTGCTGCCTGCTACACCCAGCTAACTGCTACACTCTGCTGCCTGCTACACCCAGCTAACTGCTACACCCAGCAAACTGCTACACTCTGCTGCCTGCTACACCCAGCTAACTGCTACACCCCGCTGCCTGCTACACCCTGCTAACTGCTACACCCCGCTGCCTGCTACACCCCGCTGCCTGCTACACCCAGCTAACTGCTACACTCTGCTGCCTGCTACACCCAGCTAACTGCTACACCCCGCTGCCTGCTACACCCAGCTAACTGCTACACCCCGCTGCCTGCTACACCCAGCTAACTGCTACACCCTGCTGCCTGCTACACCCTGCTGACTGCTACACCCAGCTAACTGCTACACCCCGCTGCCTGCTACACCCAGCTAACTGCTACACCCAGCAAACTGCTACACCCAGCTGCCTGCTACACCCAGCTAACTGCTACACCCCGCTGCCTGCTACACCCAGCTAACTGCTACACTCTGCTGCCTCCTACACCCAGCTAACTGCTACACTCTGCTGCCTCCTACACCCAGCTAACTGCTACACTCTGCTGCCTGCTACACCCCGCTGCCTGCTACACCCAGCTAACTGCTACACCCTGCTGCCTGCTACACCCTGCTAACTGCTACACCCCGCTGCCTGCTACACCCTGCTAACTGCTACACCCCGCTGCCTGCTACACCCCGCTGCCTGCTACACCCTGCTGACTGCTACACCCCGCTGCCTGCTACACCCAGCAAACTGCTACACTCTGCTGCCTGCTACACCCAGCAAACTGCTACACTCTGCTGCCTGCTACACCCAGCTAACTGCTACACCCTGCTGCCTGCTACACCCTGCTGCCTGCTACACCCAGCTAACTGCTACACTCTGCTGCCTGCTACACCCAGCTAACTGCTACACCCCGCTGCCTGCTACACCCAGCTAACTGCTACACCCTGCTGCCTGCTACACCCAGCTAACTGCTACACCCAGCAAACTGCTACACTCTGCTGCCTGCTACACCCAGCTAACTGCTACACTCTGCTGCCTGCTACACCCAGCTAACTGCTACACCCTGCTGCCTGCTACACCCAGCTAACTGCTACACCCAGCTAACTGCTACACTCTGCTGCCTGCTACACCCTGCTAACTGCTACACCCCGCTGCCTGCTACACCCAGCAAACTGCTACACTCGGCTGCCTGCTACACCCAGCTAACTGCTACACTCGGCTGCCTGCTACACCCAGCTAACTGCTACACCCTGCTGCCTGCTACACCCTGCTGCCTGCTACACCCAGCTAACTGCTACACTCTGCTGCCTGCTACACCCAGCTAACTGCTACACCCTGCTGCCTGCTACACTCTGCTGCCTGCTACACCTTGCTGCCTGCTACACCCTGCTGCCTGCTACACCCAGCTAACTGCTACACCCTGCTGCCTGCTACACCCTGCTAACTGCTACACCCTGCTGCCTGCTACACCCTGCTAACTGCTACACTCTGCAGCCTGCTACACCCTGCTAACTGCTACACCCTGCTGCCTGCTACACCCTGCTGCCTGCTACACCCTGCTAACTGCTACACCCATCTAACTGCTACACCCAGCTAACTGCTACACTCTGCTGCCTGCTACACCCATCTAACTGCTACACCCAGCTAACTGCTACAACCTGCTAGCTGCTAAACCCCGCTGCCTGCTACACCCTGCTGCCTGCTACACCCAGCTAACTGCTAAACCCCGCTGCCTGCTACACCCTGCTGCCTGCTACACCCAGGTAACTGCTACACCCAGCTAACTGCTACACTCTGCTGCCTCCTACACCCAGCTAACTGCTACACTCTGCTGCCTGCTACACCCAGCTAACTGCTACACCCTGCTAGCTGCCTGCTGCCTGCTACACCCAGCTAACTGCTACACCCCGCCTGCTACACCCTGCTGGCTGCTACACCCTGCTAGCTGCTACACCCTGCTAACTGCTACACTCGGCTACCTGCTACACCCAGCTAACTGCTACACCCTGCTGCCTGCTACACCCATCTAACTGCTACACCCAGCTAACTGCTACAACCTGCTAGCTGCTAAACCCTGCTAACTGCTACACCCTGCTACCTGCTACACCCTGCTAGCTGCTACACCCCGCTGCCTGCTACACCCTGCTGCCTGCTACACCCAGCTAACTGCTACACTCTGCTGCCTGCTACACCCAGCTAACTGCTACACCCAGCTGCCTGCTACACCCCGCTGCCTGCTACACCCTGCTAGCTGCTACACCCTGCTAACTGCTACACTCTGCTAGCTGCTACACCCTGCTAACTGCTACACCCTGCTAGCTGCTACACCCTGCTAGCTGCTACACCCCGCTGCCTGCTACACCCTGCTAACTGCTACACCCCGCTGCCTGCTACACCCTGCTGCCTGCTACACCCTGCTAACTGCTACACTCTGCTAGCTGCTACACCCTGCTAACTGCTACACCCTGCTAGCTGCTACACCCTGCTAACTGCTACACCCTGCTAGCTGCTACACCCTGCTAGCTGCTACACCCCGCTGCCTGCTACACCCTGCTGCCTGCTACACCCAGCTAACTGCTACACCCTGCTGCCTGCTACACCCAGCTAACTGCTACACTCTGCTGCCTGCTACACCCAGCTAACTGCTACACCCTGCTGCCTGCTACACCCTGCTGCCTGCTACACCCAGCTAACTGCTACACCCTGCTAACTGCTACACCCTGCTACCTGCTACACCCTGCTAACTGCTACACCCTGCTGCCTGCTACACCCTGCTAACTGCTACACCCTGCTAACTGCTACACCCTGCTGCCTGCTACACCCTGCTGCCTGCTACACCCCGCTGCCTGCTACACCCCGCTGCCTGCTACACCCTGCTAACTGCTACACCCTGCTAACTGCTACACCCTGCTAGCTGCTACACCCTGCTAACTGCTACACCCTGCTAGCTGCTACACCCTGCTAACTGCTACACCCTGCTAGCTGCTACACCCTGCTAGCTGCTACACCCCGCTGCCTGCTACACCCTGCTAGCTGCTACACCCTGCTAACTGCTACACTCTGCTAGCTGCTACACCCTGCTAACTGCTACACCCCGCTGCCTGCTACACTCTGCTGCCTGCTACACCCAGCTAACTGCTACACCCTGCTGCCTGCTACACTCTGCTGCCTGCTACACCCTGCTGCCTCCTACACCCAGCTAACTGCTACACCCTGCTGCCTCCTACACCCAGCTAACTGCTACACCCCGCTGCCTGCTACACCCTGCTAACTGCTACACCCAGCTGCCTGCTACACCCGCTGCCTGCTACACCCTGCTAACTGCTACACCCCGCTGCCTGCTACACCCTGCTAACTGCTACACCCTGCTGCCTGCTACACCCAGCTAACTGCTACACCCAGCTAACTGCTACACCCTGCTGCCTGCTACACCCAGCTAACTGCTACACTCTGCTGCCTGCTACACTCTGCTGCCTGCTACACCCTGCTGCCTGCTACACCCTGCTAACTGCTACACCCCGCTGCCTGCTACACCCCGCTGCCTGCTACACCCTGCTAACTGCTACACCCTGCTAACTGCTACACCCTGCTAACTGCTACACCCTGCTGCCTGCTACACCCTGCTAACTGCTACACCCCGCTGCCTGCTACACCCCGCTGCCTGCTACACCCTGCTAACTGCTACACCCCGCTGCCTGCTACACCCGCTCTGCTACACCTGCCTGCTAACCCCGCTGCCTGCTACACCCTGCTAACTGCTACACCCCGCTGCCTGCTACACCTGCTGCCTGCTACACCCAGCTAACTGCTACACCCCGCTGCCCAGCTACTGCTACACTCTGCTGCCTGCTACACTCTGCTGCCTGCTACACCCTGCTGCCTGCTACACCCTGCTAACTGCTACACCCTGCTAGCTGCTACACCCTGCTAACTGCTACACCCTGCTAGCTGCTACACCCTGCTAGCTGCTACACCCCGCTGCCTGCTACACCCTGCTAGCTGCTACACCCTGCTAACTGCTACACCCTGCTAACTGCTACACCCTGCTAACTGCTACACTCTGCTAGCTGCTACACCCTGCTAGCTGCTGTGCTCGTCTCTCCACAGCTTGGGTATTTTATTCAACCTTTATTTTACCTGTTAAAATGTTGGAGAACATGTTCTCGTTTACAAACATGACCTGGCCGAGAGCCTCAGAACATAGAATATAGTGCATGAGAACAGCAACAAAATCAAATGCATTTGAGCACACGAAAACAAATGAGGAGCATATATAAACAACAAAATCATAATAAACCTGTAAACAGTATAAACTGGGTGAAGTGAAACAACCAAACCGACTGAACGAACGTCTCGGTTCCAAGTGAAATAACAAACCTCCGCTCTCATTTGTCGACGTTTGTAAAACGGTGCAAACCGGAGACGCCATATCCTTAGAACGGAACGTAGCCGGTCGCTGTCGGTGTTGTGCCGAAATGTGTTTCCCTACTAGACGACCTCCTCCTCCTCCTCCTTTTTTAATTTGCGGCTTGCAAACAACCGAAGTTGCATACCGCCACCTACCGACACGAGTCCGCAACATCACCTTATTAACCCATTTATGCCCAAATTTATTTCAGAGTTGTATCATTTAATCAGTTGAGCTTCTCTGAATGATGTTACATATTTATTTTTTTCATTTTGTACTTTTTATTGAAGAAAATACCATTTTTACGGCTGGCAACAATTGTTGCCAGTAGTCACACAGCTTGTCAGTGGGTCAAATGTCACCTAGTAATAACAATAGAGATATAATAATATAGTCATAACAAACTAATAATATAGTCATAATACATATTAATAAGGTGGAGCCTCAGGTTCCCCCTGTATAAAATTCAAACCAAGAAACAATTTGAACTGGTTTCTTCCTAATTTTTTTATTCTCAAAACCTCAACAAACATTTTTCTTAGAACCTCTAAAAACATTTTTAAGTATTTAACATATTTCGTCCCATACATTCTATCATCTGTTAGGCATGTTCTAATCAGTGTGGTACTTCTTGAAGCACTCCACATGTAGCGGCACATCACACTTTCCACATGCAAATGGTGTACGTCCTCCCCAGTCACATCACTTTTACCTGCTACCAGTGTTGCAGGGTCAATGGTTGAAACTATCTATGAAACCTGGTGGCATCAGTTAACACCACCACTGAAGATCTTCTGCCTTGCCTACTTGGCTTTGTTTCATGGCGTGGAGGAAGGTCTGGGCTCCAGCCTCTGGAAGGAGAGGAGATCCATCTGCCTGCTTTTCCAGGACTTAAATCAATGACAAAACAAGCATCATAGATGCATGAATGTGCAATGTTTTTGTTTGCATATGATGATATTGATAAATCATCAATATCATCCTTTCTACAGTGGCATGCCCCATATGTAGGATGTTCTGTAAAAGCAATATCACAGTTGATTTTGTGATGTTGGGCTGGATTTCATCACTGTTGCTCTTGTCAACTGAGGAGCACTAGTGACGATGAGTCAAACCTCACAAACTCGATTGTGATATCGCTAAAAAAACACACAGCCTTGTGTAATAGCACCAGCTGTTCACCATGGCACTGTTCAGGGCCCAGCTAAAGCACGGCCACCACTATTGGACCACATGTTGACTATGTAGTGGCTAACAAACTGGTCATGCAGGTCCACTCCTCCCAAGGTACTTGTGTGTCAAGAAAAGTGCACCTCCAACTGTGCATCAACAATTTTGCTAGCTTTTTTTAAATATTACTAGCTAGCTAACATTAGATTGTGAAACATAAGCTAATGTCTGCCTGCAAGAAAATGATGTATGGTAACATCAATAATCCTACACAGACAGGCCTTGAATACCTGTGAATTTATTTAGCTTGGAAGAGTATTCTAAGAGGACTAAAATGAGCCATTGTACATCATTAGATCATTTTAAATAAGTAAATTAGGAGCAATCCTGCAGACAGTGTTTTCCTTTAGTAAGCGATATGCTTTGTGCCCACTGGCAACTATTGTTGCCACTCACAGAAATAAGTCCATGAAGAAAAAAATATTTATCCTAGGTAAAGATTTTGGGGTAGGGTTACTCTAAAGAGTTGAATGATTAATAATAATAAGAAGAAGAAGAAGAAGAAGAAGAAGAAATTTATGAAAATGACCTCTTTGCAGGAAAAATTTCACTCGCCATGTCTTCAGCAGGAAGGAGCAGGAAGCAGATGATGTCATGTGATAGGAAGCACTTTAAAACAATTAAAAAAAATCTAAACTGTTGTTTAAGTTGTCTACTAGCATATCAGTGGAAAAGTTTGCATTAGTACTGTTATGATTTTTTATTGTGAGTCAAAAATGACAGTGATACACTTTGGCAACAATTGTTGCCAGTGGGGCTAAATGGGTTAAACCACATCCTCCACACCAGCCGCCTCCCATAAATAGTAACGACGTTTCTTATTTTGTTTACACTCTGCTTCTCCATCAGCTCCTAAATCCACCTCAGACCCCCCCCCCCCCCCCCCCCCCCCCCCCCCCCCCCCCCCTTCCCTCCTCACTCACATGTGTTTCATAGATCAGGATCAGTGGTTGCTCTACACTTTTTTATTGTCTTTTATTTTGACAAACAATTTAATTTTCTCCATAACAACCAGTTTGTTCAGTCACCTATGAGCTAGGTTTTGTTATAATCATTTCAGTTCTTCTGTTTTTTCCTGATGTTCTTCAACCATGACAGACTTTTATTTTGTCTGATCTTCAGCCCATCGTTCTCTACTTCCAGCCCTTTCTCTTTAACTTCATCCTTTCTATTATTTCTCTCAGCCAACAAGCAGTTCAGGTTCTTATCCTGTTGTTCCTTCATGGTAAATGTCCTGACTTTCTATAGATCTTTCTACAGTTCTCCACTCCCCAAAGCGCTTAACAACACATCAGTCACTCACTGTGGTGATCAGCTACACTGTAGACTCAGCTGTCCTGGAGCACACTGACAGAGGTGGAGAGGACATGGGCCACCATCAGGTCCCTCTGATCACCATCAGGTCCCTCTGACCTCCACCAGGTCCCTCTAATCACCATCAGGTCCCTCTGACCACCATCAGGTCCCTCTGATCACCATCAGGTCCCTCTGACCTCCACCAGGTCCCTCTAATCACCATCAGGTCCCTCTGACCACCATCAGGTCCCTCTGACCACCACCAGATCTCTCTGATCACCACCAGGTCCCTCTGACCACCACCAGGTCCCTCTGACCACCACCAGGTCCCTCTGACCACCACCAGGTCCCTCTGACCACCACCAGGTCCCTCTGACCACCACCAGGTCCCTCTGATCACCACTGTCCCTCTGACCCACCAGGTCCCTCTGATCACCACCAGGTCCCTCTGACCACCATCTGGTCCCTCTGACCACCACCAGGTCCCTCTGACCACCACCAGGTCCCTCTGACCTCCACCAGGTCCCTCTGACCTCCACCAGGTCCCTCGACCACCACCAGGTCGACCCCACAGTCCCTCGACCCCACCAGGTCCTCTATCACCACCCACCAGGCCCTCTGATCACCACCAGGTCCCCACCACCAGGTCAGGTCCCTCTACCACCACCACCACCAGGTCCCTCTGACCTCCACCAGGTCCCTCTGACCACCACCAGGTCCCTCTGATCACCATCTGGTCCCTCTGACCACCACCAGGTCCCTCTGACCACCACCAGGTCCCTCTGACCACCACCAGGTCCCTCTGACCTCCACCAGGTCCCTCCGACCCCCACCCGGTCCCACTTCCCCCCACCAGGCCCCTCCGACCCTC
>SSNR01000238.1:376688-408838 GCA_006937965.1 Callopanchax toddi
CCCCCCCCCCCCCCCCCCACACACACACACACACACACCATGACACCACCACCAGCAGCCTGAACCGTTGACACAAGGCAGGATGGATCCATGCTGTCATGTTGTTGACACCAAATTCTGACCCTACCATCTGAATGTGGCAGCAGAAATCCAGACTCATCAGACCAGGAAACATTTTCCAGTCTTCTGTTGTCCAGTTCTGGTGGTCCTGTGTGAGTTGTAGCCTCAGTTTCCTGTTCTTACTGACAGGAGTGACACCCGGTGTGGTCTGCTGCTGTAGTCCATCTGCCTCAAGGTTCTACGTGTTGTTTGTTCAGAGATGCTCTTCTGCAGACCTTGGTTGTAACCAGTGGTTATCTGAATTACTGTTGTCTTTCTATCAGCTGGAACCAGTCTGACCATTCACCTGTGACATCATCAAGGCATTTTGGCCCACAGAACTGCCGCTCACTGGATGTTTTCCCTTTTTCGGACCATTCTCTGTAAACCCTAGAGATGGTTGTGAGTGACAATCCCAGAAGATCAGCACTTTCTGAAACACTCAGACGTCTGGCACCAACAGCCATGCTCCGTTCAAAGTCATTAAATCACCTTTCTTCTCCATCCTGAAGCTCAGTTTGAACTGCAGCCAGTCGTCTTCACCATGTCTACATGTCTAAATGCATCGAGCTGCCACCATGTGTTTGGCTGATCAGTCATTTGTGGTAACGAGCAGTTGGACAGGTGTACCCAATAAAGTGGCCAGTGAGTGTATATTGTGGTGATATAAAAAAACTGGAAGAAATCAATAAAGAGGTGTGGTTGTCCCACAGTTCTCTAAAAACCTCAGCTAATCAGACGTTTCAGACTAAAGCAGCTATTGGACAATCCGTCTGTCTGTCTCCTGAAGCCTCACTTCCTCACTGCTTGGATCCTCCATTAATGCGTCCTGGAGCATTTTAAAGCAGAACATCCAGGAAGTGAGAGAAGGACAGAAACAGCCGGCTGTTAGCGCTTCAGTTTTAGGAAAAAATACCAGAGTCCTAAAAAGAAAAACACCTTAGCAGAAAACTAAAAACGTTTGGACGTAGAAACAGGAAAAACCTGGGGGACGTTAAAGAAAGTGTTTAAAGAGCTTCAATGAGCTGAAATTTAACCTTAAAAACTTAAAAATAAATAAAAGAAAATCTAAATGAGGCTCAGCTGTTTTACTTCACGTTTTTCTGGTGAATCAGAAAACAGGACCAGACCTGGTGGAGTCAGAGGTGAACACTGATGTTTGATCCAGTCGTTATCATAAGTCATTAAATCAGAGACTTTCACCAAATAGAGACGTCATAAAAGGAGGAGGAGGAGGAGGAACTATTTATCCATTTATAATTTGGATTGAGTTCATATTTGTATTGAATTGTTTTACTGTTCATTTCTTTATTGTTTCCTATTTATTAATTCATTTTGTCATTATTGTCTTGATTAAATCCTCATGTTTTTTATTTATTGCCTCTTTTCTTCGTCTTTACCTCCATTTTTTGGTGTGTTGTTTTTTTACTCATTTGACTTTTCTTTTCCTTTCTTCACTTGATGAATGAAAACAAATAAAAAATAAACTGATCAAATACATATGGAGTTATCTCATAAATATTAAAGAAAGAAAGAAAGAAAGAAAGAAAGAAAGAAAGAAAGAAAGAAAGAAAGAAAGAAAGAAAGAAAGAAAGAAAGAAAGAAAGCTAAAAGAGCATTCCTGGGGGGGGGGGGGGGGGACTGAAGACATCACAAAGGGCCAGTATGTGGTAGTTTATTTCATTTATATTTTCTGTTAAAAGGTATTTTGTTTTATTAGTAGTTTAAGAAGTAAGAGCTACAGTCACTACACTGTGTTGACTTGGTGAGGTCATATTGTGAATCAGCTGGGTAAAAAAATGTCTATACTGGTAACGAGCCGTCATCCCACACCAGTCTGAGCAGCCTGAGCTCACCCAGTAACACCCCACCTCTCACACCCCACCCACCCCAAAACAAACCAGGTATCAACACCAGTCCTACAGGATAAAACTCAGCGCTGTGGCGGTAAAATAAAAAGAAACGGGGTGAAAAGCAAAGAGGAGGACAGTCGTATAGCGTACTTTGTGTTTTGTTGAGGACAACTTATAAGAAATATTGTCAATTCCTTCACATGTGCTAGGCATACAAAGAAGTTGAAATGACGCTTCTCGCTGTCTCATGCACAGACAAGCTACAAGAAGACATCCTAACTAAAACGGAGTAGATCAAGTGCAAGTGGCCTAGAGAAACACATCGAAAACTAAGAATAATGAGACAAAAATAACAACCAATGTGGTAGAAATGGTTTCCAAGTAGTTAGAATTTTTGTGCAGAGACATGTCACTCATAGTGATAATAATAGCAGCAGTAGCATTGAACAGACAATGTGCACAATTTGTATAGAACATAGTAGAACTGTTTTTTTTAGGGGGGATGGAGGTAAAATCCCGGCCTCCTACCAGCCTGGTGGCTCTGTTAGCTGTGGCTAAAGGTGTGGGGGGGGTGAGTTTAGTAGTCTCACGGCCTGGTGGATGAAGCTTCCAGAGGGCAGGAGGCAGAACAGATTGTGTGCAGGGTGGCTCGCATCACTCACGATTGTGATGGATTTCCGGGTGAGGCGGGTGGTGTACATGTATGTGTCTTTCAAGGAGGGAAGTGATGCACCGATGATCCTCCCAGCTGCGTTCACGATGCGCTGCAGAGCTTTCCTGTTGTAGTCGGTGCAGCTCCCGCCCCACACAGTGATGCAGCTGGAAAGGATGCTCTCAATAGTTCCTCTGTAGAAGGTGGTCATGATGGACGGTGGAGCCCTAGCCTGCTTGAGCTTTCACAGGAAGTAGAGACGCTGCTGGGCTCTCTTTGTCAGTGATGAGGTGTTGGTGGTCCAGGTGAGGTCCTCGCTGATGTGCATCCCCAAGAATTTGGTGCTGCACACCCTCTCCACAGCACCACCATCGATGGTCAGTGGCAGGTGTTCGGTGTGGCCTCTCCGGAAGTTGACAACAATCTCCTTATTATGGTATCCTTAGTCTTATTGACATTCAACAGAAGGTCAACCTCTTTTCTGTAGTGAGTCTCATCGCCCCTTGGTGATGAGCCCCACCAGAGCTGTGTCTACAGAGCTGTAGGTTGGTTTGCAGTCGTGTGTCAGTAGGGTGAAGAGCAGAGGACTGAGCACACAGCCTTGTGGGGCTCCTGTGTTCACGGTGATGCTGCTCAAGGTGTTGTTGTCGACTCATACTGCTTGTTGCCTCTGACTGAGAAAGTCTAGCAGCCAGTTACAGAGGGAGGTGGTGTAGATGAGTAGTTATGGTGTTGAAGGCTGAACTGAAGTCTATGAAGGGCAGAGCAGACTGCACCCTCAGTGGATCGTTTAGTTTTGTATGCAAACTGGAAGGGGTCCGGGGGGGGGGGGTTGATGTGTGTCAGGACTAGCCGTTCAAAACACTTCATGATGATGGGTGTCAGTGCCACAGGATGGTAGTCATTGAAGCAGGATGGGGAAGATTTCTTCAGCACAGGTATGATGGTGGTGGTTTGGAAGCATGATGGAACAATGGTTTGCTTCAGGGAAATGTTAAAAATGTCTGTGAAGACATCCTTCAGCTCTTCTGCACAGTCCTTTATCACCCTGCCAGGAATGTTATCTGGGCCTGCTGCTTTCCGGGTGTTGATGGAGGAGAGCGTCCTCTTAGCTCCGGCGGCCACAGGCACCGAGCTTGGTCGTGTGGGGGGAGTGGGATTTTCTGTGGGCAAGTTTCATTTTGTGCTTCAAAACATGCAAAGAAGTTGTTCAGGTTGTCGGGCAGAGAGGTGTCACTCTCACAGCTCTGTTGCCTGGATGCCTCGCCATAGGCTCTGTGCATCTTACTTCTGAAAGATGTTATAAAGCTGTGGAATAAATCTCTGTTCTGTATCTTTTTACATCAAAGTACTCTGGAAGTTTTCTCCTCAAATGAACTCGAGTAAAACTTGGGGAAAATCACCTTGGTGGACTTACGTCAACCAAAGGCCCCGCATCCGGAGTCTCAAAAGTCTTCAGTCATGCAAGTGAAGACGCATCGAGACAGCTGAGCGTCATGACAGTCAGTCATCTGATGCTTCTGTGCTGCAAAAACTGTTTCACTCTCTCACAGAACAGAAATACCTCCATGATGTCGTTTTCTTTAACACGTTATAACTTCCTCTCTAGTTGATGCGCTCGGTGTTCAGTGTGCACATGCAGAATGTGTGTTTGTGAGTTTTTAGACTAAATAACGGCTGTGTTACTGAGTCTTAGCCCCCGCTACCTCTGACTGGTTTAGACCCCGATACGACATAATGCATCTGTTGTCGAACTCCAGGGTCACTGACCAAAACCAAAGGACTTCTTCTGGATGGAATCAACTCTGGACAGATAGCAGACACGTTTACTCCTCAGCAGATGAATTCATCTGTCCTGAGATGCTGGCTAAGCTTTTAGATGCTCACCTTCTCAAGTAAACCATAACAGTTCATTCCAACCCCTAGTTATCTCACCAGAAGCTTTAAACTTGACAGATCATCTATCATCTCCAGGAGTTCACACCTTAATCCCGTCCTTATCTCAACTAAACTTGTTTTATTGGAAAATATGTTATTAAATCAAGAAATCAATCTCTGGGCCCAGATCAATCTAACTTGGTTAGCTCGAGGTAACGAAGCAGTCAACCCAACATGTCCAGATCAAATAAACCGGCAGCACTCGGTGTCTGTAGAGACACTCGTCTCCACACAGATTGTCCTCCCTCCAAGAAGACACGGGACCTTTAGACTGAGAACACAATCCTACTGTCCCAGAAACTGTCATCAGTGTTCCAGTACGACACACACACACACACACACACACACTTCCATTGTGCAGCAGAGGCCAAGTTTGCAGGCAGATCATGAGAGGTTAGCTGTTTTCTGCTCATCACATAATGTGATGGTCTGTTTCCTCCTGACTAAACGCTTCAGATACGTCACGCTGTGCACTCTGGGTCAGCGAGACGAGTCAGCGAGACGGGTCAGCGAGACGGGTCAGCGAGACGGGTCAACCACAGAGAAGAACAAAGGGTCATCATGCACAGGTCACAGTGGGTCTGGGGGTAGAGGATAAAGCAGAGTGACGCTAGGAGGAAATGAGAGGGAAACGACATTAAAATACAGGCAGACCCGTAGAGCTAAAGCTAGGACTAGAGCTTAAACTAAACCTAAAGCTAAGACTAGAACTTAGACTAAACCTAAAGCTAGGACTAGAACTTAAACTAAACCTAAAGCTAAGACTAGAACTTAGACTAAACCTAAAGCTAGGACTAGAACTTAGACTAAACCTAAAGCTAGGACTAGAACTTAAACTAAACCTAAAGCTAGGACTAGAACTTAAACTAAACCTAAAGCTAGGACTAGAACTTAAACTAAACCTAAAGCTAGGACTAGAACTTAAACTAAACCTAAAGCTAAGACTAGAACTTAGACTAAACCTAAAGCTAGGACTAGAACTTAAACTAAACCTAAAGCTAGGACTAGAACTTAAACTAAACCTAAAGCTAGGACTAGAACTTAGACTAAACCTAAAGCTAGGACTAGAACTTAGACTAAACCTAAAGCTAGGACTAGAACTTAAACTAAACCTAAAGCTAGGACTAGAACTTAAACTAAACCTAAAGCTAGGACTAGAACTTAAACTAAACCTAAAGCTAGGACTAGAACTTAAACTAAACCTAAAGCTAAGACTAGAACTTAGACTAAACCTAAAGCTAGGACTAGAACTTAAACTAAACCTAAAGCTAGGACTAGAACTTAAACTAAACCTAAAGCTAGGACTAGAACTTAGACTAAACCTAAAGCTAGGACTAGAACTTAGACTAAACCTAAAGCTAGGACTAGAACTTAAACTAAACCTAAAGCTAGGACTAGAACTTAAACTAAACCTAAAGCTAGGACTAGAACTTAAACTAAACCTAAAGTTAGGACTAGAACTTAAACTAAACCTAAAGCTAAGACTAGAACTTAGACTAAACCTAAAGCTAAGACTAGAACTTAGACCAAACCTAAAGCTAAGACTAGAACTTAGCCTTGAGCTAGAACTTTAACTTGTGTGTGTGTGTGGGGGGGTGTCAGTCCAGCTGGAGGAACTCTACTAGTAGAACGCAGACAGGTGCCACCCCTGTTGAGTCCATGGGAGGTCTGATGGTGCTGGTGGTCTCTGGGGACCCTGGGGTGGTCGTCCAGTCTCTAACCTGACCTCCATCCTAACTTCTACCCTGACATACAACCCGACCTCACACACGTTCTCATGATGCTGTGTTCTTCAGAAGGACGGTGCTGCTGCAACATCTGGATGGAGGAGTGACGTCTGAAGGAGAGCAGCTGTCAGAGCTTCAGGCCCTCAGGGCGTGGCACCGTCTGCTACAGGGAACCGCTCTGTCAGTGAATCAACACAACTTCCTCTTTCTAGTAAAATCACTTCCTCAGAGCACCAGCACTGTAGGCTGTCACACACACACACACACACACACACACACACACACACACACACACACACACACACACACACACACAAAATGTTTTTTAAATTAAACTCTAATAATTACACAACCTGTAGAGGTGTCCTCTACCTGTAACACCATTAGAGGAGTTCCTCTCAGCAGCATCAGGCAGAGTCACCCTCAGAACCCCTAGAACCCTCAGAACCCAGTGGAACCCTTCAGAACCCCTAGAACCCTCAGAACCCAGTGGAACCCTTCAGAACCCCTCTAACCCATACTTGTGTGTTTTGGGTTGAACCGTTTTGTGTAACACACACACACGCACGCCACGCACACACACAAAGCGGAGGCTCGCTGAGAACAACTGTAATAAACAGAACCCACTTTCTGTTTCACACCTCGATCCGGTTCGGGTTGGGTCAGCGGGCTCGGATCTGGACCGGAACCGCCCCGCCGAGCGGTTTTACCCCGGACCAGCCCCACGGAGCCTCCTCCGGTCCACCCGAACCTGTACGAGTTCCTGACAACGAACCCCGACCAGAACACTCGGTACTCACCTCCTCCATGATGAAGGTCCGTTATTTCCCCGAACAGAACCGGAGCTCGGCGCAGCTTCACTCAGCAGATCGGCTCCAGTCCGCGGAGCAGGAGGTGACACATCTCGGTGCTAAAAGACGGAACTGGAGCCTCGCAGCGTTTCCCTCTTCGGCCTCGGACGGAAGAAAAGTTTGAAGAAAAAAGTTCGGTTTCCGGTTATAGTAGTGAAACGACAGGAGGAGCAACGCCAAGCCGTCCAGACCCAGAAGAAGGCCAGGAGGACCTCTGAGTGTCAGCACGAACCGGTTTGGATCTACAAAACAGCTCCAGGCGCAGCATCCTCAGATCATCTGGTTCCGGTCCGCATTCACAGGACCCTCCTGCACCCACAGGACCCAAATACACCCACAGGACCCTCCTACACCCACAGGACCCACATACAGTCACAGGACCCTCCTGCACCCACAGGACCCTCCTACACCCACAGGACCCACATACAGTCACAGGACCCTCCTGCACCCACAGGACCCACATACAGTCACAGGACCCTCCTGCACCCACAGGACCCTCCTACACCCACAGGACCCTCCTACACCCACAGGACCCTCCTACACCCACAGGACCCACATACAGTCACAGGACCCTCCTGCACCCACAGGACCCTCCTACACCCACAGGACCCACATACAGTCACAGGACCCTCCTGCACCCACAGGACCCTCCTACACCCACAGGACCCTCCTACACCCACAGGACCCTCCTACACCCACAGGACCCACATACAGTCACAGGACCCTCCTGCACCCACAGGACCCACATACAGTCACAGGACCCTCCTGCACCCACAGGACCCACATACAGTCACAGGACCCTCCTGCACCCACAGGACCCTCCTACACCCACAGGACCCTCCTACACCCACAGGACCCTCCTACACCCACAGGACCCACATACAGTCACAGGACCCTCCTGCACCCACAGGACCCACCTACAGCCACAGGACCCTCCTACACCCACAGGACCCTCCTACACTCACAGGACCCTCCTGCACCCACAGGACCCTCATGCACCCACAGGACCCACCTACAGTCACAGGACCCTCCTGCACCCGGTCAGGACCGGTCATACTACACAGCTATACAGGTTGTTTTTCTGTGTTCTCTCTGCTCCAGTATGCAATCTGCAGGTTGCATCATTAGGGCTCATCTAGTAGGAACTTAATGAGGATAGATGGATGATGGATAGAGGTTAAACAATACTCATCAAACAATAATGAGGGTGGGTCAAAAGCCTGGCTCCCTGATGACTAAAGGATGAATTATTAAATTAAATGAAGTCCTATCCTCAGACTGAAGCGTTTGAGACTCCTCCCCCTACAGGAGAAACAGCTGATCCAGCTGTCAGCACGGTGGTGGACGCATGGTGGTCTGGCCTGGTTCTGACCCAGCTGGGTGGGTCCGTCAGGATATCCTCTGGTACCAGAGTCTGACCGGACCGGGTCATGGATCAGAACCAGAACCAGAATGGCCGAAAACCCATTGGACCTGGACTCACTGGAGGCGCGTCCTGATCCGGGTCTGTGGTTGATCTTAAGCCGGTCCAGATGTTGGCCCAAACCCAGAAAATATCAAACCCAGATGATGCAATCAGATCCCACCCCGCCCCACTCGGTCCGGTCCGGACCGGAACCAGACTCCTGGAGACCCGAGCTAAGATGACGGAGGGCTCCGCTGCTTGTCCGGCCGAACCCGTCCGTCTGGACCGGACCGGGCTGTTTGGAGTCAGATTAACGCTCTTTGGGCTTCTGGTCTTTTTCCGCGCGCGCTGCTGTCAGGCTGTGCGCGCGGTACGCGCGGACGTGTACACGAACCAGTGGGCGGTTCGGGTCTCAGGTGGACCGGAACAAGCTGACGTGGTCGCAGCGAAGTACGGCTACAGGAACCTGGGCCAGGTAGGACCGGTGGTCCTCAGCAGTCCAGAACCGAGTCCTGGACCTGTTTATGGACCCGCCGTTTAACCTCCATCAGGAGAAGGAAATATGAACATGGAGGGGAAATAATAAGAATGTATTATTACATAATCAAAAGCACTTTAATAACTTTATAATAACAATGTCCAAATGTTTACTCATTAATAACTGTACCGGACTGGAGACCTGTCCAGGTGTCCAGCTCCAGACCCCACTGGTCCACAGTCCTGTAACAAACACCTGAAGAGCTGATGAGTCCAGAGAGGTGACGTGTGTAAAGGATGCACAACAAGTCTCTTCTTGTTGGGACAAAGTCCAAAGGAACCAGACTTTATGAGTTCCTGCAGATGGAGCCAAAGGAGAAGAAGGTTTTCTTAGAAAAGGCTGTCAAAGTAAATCAGATCAGTCTAACTAAACACAGCTGAGTGAGTCAGGTCTGATCAGGAGGGGGGGGGGTCTGAGAAGAGCTTCATGGTCCATGTTGTTCTGATTCAAGCTGTCAGAATGTTTCCTGGACGCTCCTCACATAAAGCTGTCATCCTGAATCCAGTCTGACTGCAGCCTGGAGGAGCTTCTTCAGGAGACCTGATTTATCTCATGGAGCAGATGAAGAACAGAATGTTGTCTGGTGATTCAGATGAACTTCATCGTGATTCTAGAAGTAAAAACATCTGCTGCCATGAATCAGACCCATGCAATAAAACCATGAAATGTCCAAATGATGGAGTAGAGTAGACTGCTGAAGTATAATGTGTTCTGATTGGTCGATGTCATCAGCCAATAAGGTCCTCAGGTATGCTTTCCTGTTTATTGCTGAATTAGAGTAACAGTGAGCATGTTAACACCTGGTTGTTTCCACATAGTCAACACAGTGATTCTAAGTGACTTGACGGTAACCTTCTGGAGCTTTGGTTGTACTTAGCTACATTAAAGGAGCTGATTGGACCTCAGATCCTCCAGTTTTCATCTCTAACTGGACGCCTCAGGTGGCTGCTGTTTGAATTTGAAGCTCTTCAAGTTTTCAGAACAACCATTGGTCCATTTCCTGCCTGATGCCTCTTTGGATTCAGTGAAATGTTCCCTTAGATCTGGACTATCTCAGCCCTCACTGAGCTCCATCTCTGTCTCACTGACAGCGCTCACCTGCAGACACTCTCTGGCACTCAGAGACCTTCAGATTTGTGATGCGTCAACACGTGACCTCCTAATGAAACATTTTTCTGTCCTTCCACCACAACAACCTCCATTTCAGTCTCTGTGAAGATTTCTAGACCTCTCTGTTGTCATGAACACAGGAGAATCACTGACTCAAATTTAAACTGAAAAGCAAAAACCTTCCTTCCTCATGGCAGAGGAGGAGGAGGAGGAGGATACGTGGAGCTGGTGGGGTCTGACGGGTCCAGACAGAGAGAAGCCAGACCCCCTGGTTGAGGCCTGTCTGTGCTGATTGACCTCCTGGGGGATAAAACCAGATGGTTCTTCTCCAGACCGGGTCGACCCAGTCATCAGAGACCAGGGTCTCCTCATTTCTCTTTATGTCAACTCTCAAAAATGATCATGGAAGATTGGCTAACGCTACAGAAGCTTAGCTGTAATATTTAGTCACACTGATGTATTTAGCATTTCATCCTTATCGTCCTTTATAGGTTTAAAGGTGATTTATGTAAAATGATGTTTAAATGTATTTTATGTCTCTGTGTGTTTTTATGTATCTGTCTGACAGGTTGCCAGTCTCCTGGATCTAACAGGCTGTTTTATTGGTTTTTGTTGCTGTTGTTGGTCAGATAGGAGGTCTGGAGGATCTTTACCATTTCCACCACAGCAGGGTGGTCCGCAGGGCGGCGTTCTCCCTGAAAGGACCTCACAGCTTCATCCGAATGGATCCTAAGGTGAGACCGGGGTCAGCTCCAGCACGAGACAGCTGTCTGCTCAGACGTCACCACTAGGGGGCGGCGTGAGACACCACAACCAGGTCACAGCAAGTCATGTTCAGGAGGTTTGCTTTCAAGAGTGTTGTCATCTGATTACTGCTTAAAAAGTAACTGTTACTTTACTGAGTACTTGATTAGGGTTAGTTACTTTCATCTAGTGAAGATTCAGCGTGACTGAAGGGAATCGGAGCAGACGGAGTTCTGAGGGACCGCCAGGAGCTCTGAATGCCGAGTTAGCATTCTGGGTCTAATAGACGACTAAAGGCTATGTTTAGACGTCACTTCCAACATCAACATGAACATTAAAACATCCTGATACGACGACGTCATCAGTGTCTATAACAAAGCAGATAAAACATCTGGAAACACTCAGTTCTGACCTGACCCCCATGTTCAGCTCCTGATGTTTTAAAACTATAAGTTATAAGATGTTATAAAATCATCACCGTAGTAACACAGAGAAGACATTTATCAGTTCTCCTCCATTATCAGGTGGAGTGGGTCCAGCAGCAGGTGGTGAAGCCTAGAGTAAAACGCCTGGCTCAGACTGACCCCAGCTTTATTCACTTCAATGACCCCAAGTGGTCCAACATGTGGTACATCGTCAGTATCCACTCCCATTCTTTATCATGTCAGCTGGAAGGAAAAGCCTGTTTCTGGATGTGTTTTTATTTCCTTCTAGCACTGCAATGATAAGAACAGCCACTGTCGCTCAGAGATGAACATTTTGGCCGCCTGGCAAAGAGGATACACAGGACGAAACGTGGTGGTCACCATACTGGACGACGGCATAGAGAGGAGCCACCCGGACCTCATCCAGAACTACGTAGGTTCTGCATTTATTGCTTTTAAAGGATAAACTTAGAGTTGTTTTGACCTTGCCCTGTTCTGACAGGCAGATAGAATGATGGGCCCTCTAAACCAGTACTTCTCAAACAGTGGGGCGCGTCCCCCCAGGGGGGTGTGGTGAGGTGTCCAGGGGTGTATGAGAGGCAGGAGGACTTTTTAGCATTAGTGTCTATATTCAGGGGTGCACATACAGCAACTACATGTACAGTAGGCTTGGGCCGTATCCAAATTTTGAAACCTTCAAACTTCCTCCTGTACGGTATTACTGTGACCAGGGTTGGACTGGGACCATAATTCAGCCCGGGCCTTTTGGGTCATGGCTCCCACCGTGAGCACTTACAGCTGATGTTTGGTTCAGATGGCTACCGCTGTTGATTGAAGCGCTGTAAGCAGTTATACGAGCTCGTTTATTAAATGATTATTAAAAGAACTGGTTGGGTAGCGAGCTGCGTGAGCGCCCCAGACCGGCCCAGAGTTACTATCAGCTCACCGGCAGTCCCGCCCTGATGGTGCTTTCTTTTTCATGACGGTATTGAAATGGATACTGTTGCTATTTTTAAACACCAGCTGTATACGGGTATTACCATAATACCGCCCAAGCCTGATCAGATATTATGTGAGCGTACCAGATCCCTCTGCCTGAACGGACCAGTGTTTTTGTGGTCCCGATTGCGCAGCCCGCTGACGAGCTTCGTATCTTGTTGCGGTGTGCTGTGAAAGAGTGCTCACATGGCCCTGGAAGTTGTAGGACTGCCTTAGATGATGCATTTCTGCAACATTGTGAGGTCATCAGAGGCGGTTCCTGTTGAGTCCATAGTGGAAATTATTGTTCAATTTATTTGCCACCAATTAGCTGGATTTATTTCCATGTTTAATGTTTTCCCTGTACCTAAAATTGTGTCCTTACATCTAACGTTTCTTTGAGTTTCAATTTTATGATCATATCTTGTTTTTTACACACTCTTCCTGTTCCCCCAGTTTTTATACTTTATTTGTTCAGTCTCCTTCCTTCAGGCTGAGACCAGGTGACAAACATCTCAGACTCTCTGATCTCGTTTCTTCTGTTTCTTGTGTCATTTTTTTAGGACCATCTTGCAAGCTATGATGTGAATGGGAACGACCACGATCCCACTCCACGTTATGATTCCCGCGGTGAAAATATGTAAGTCTCTCTGCCCACTAAGACTTTTCAGATTTATGTGCGGCAAACCTTTCTGAGTTCAAAACAAGTGTTGAGTTGATAATTTACTGTTAACATGTTCATTTTCAAACCACATGAAAAGGTTGTCTGGCAGGTTAATAAACTCCAATCAAAGTTACGAGTAATTCATCAAAACCAACCAACTTAGAGGTCATCCACATTTTCAGCTTCATTTTAAAATTATGACAACTGAAACATTTCATACAATAATCATAAAGTGACCATTATACCAATTCTTCCTTATGTTCAGAGATGCACAACAGTTTTTCATTGAGGTACTCAAGGGAGTACCTGGTGCTGCTGTTTGGTACGCTTGGCTTCACTGCAAAGAGACTAGAACATAGAGGCCAAAGACCGGGTCACACAAAGAGACTAGAACATAGAGACAGAAAACCGGGTCACACAAAGAGACTAGAACATAGAGGCTGAAAACTGGGTCCTACAAAGAGACTAGAACAGAGAGGCAGAAAACTGGGTCACACGAAGAGACTAGAACATAGAGGCAGAAAACTGGGTCACACAAAGAGACTAGAACATAGAGGCAGAAAACCAAGTCACACAAAGAGACTAGAACATAGAGGCTGAAAACCAAGTCACACAAAGAGACTAGAACATAGAGGCTGAAAACCGGGTCACACAAAGAGACTAGAACATAGAGGCAGAAAACCGGGTCACACAAAGAGACTAGAACATAGAGGCAGAAAACCGGGTCACACAAAGAGACTAGAACATAGAGGCAGAAAACCGGGTCACACAAAGAGACTAGAACATAGAGGAAGAAAACCGGGTCACACAAAGAGACTAGAACATAGAGGCAGAAAACCGGGTCACACAAAGAGACTAGAACATAGAGGCAGAAAACCGGGTCACACAAAGAGACTAGAACATAGAGGCAGAAAACCAAGTCACACAAAGAGACTAGAACATAGAGGCTGAAAACCAAGTCACACAAAGAGACTAGAACATAGAGGCTGAAAACCGGGTCACACAAAGAGACTAGAACATAGAGGCAGAAAACCGGGTCACACAAAGAGACTAGAACATAGAGGCTGAAAACCAAGTCACACAAAGAGACTAGAACATAGAAGTAGATAACCGGGTCACACAAAAAGACTAGAACATAGAGGCAGAAAACCAAGTCACACAAAGAGACTAGAACATAGAGGCTGAAAACCAGGTCACACAAAGAGACTAGAACATAGAGGCTGAAAACCAAGTCACACAAAGAGACTAGAACATAGAGGCAGAAAACCGGGTCACACAAAGATACTAGAACATAGAGGCTGAAAACTGGGTCACACAAAGAGACTAGAACATAGAGGCTGAAAACCAAGTCACACAAAGAGACTAGAACATAGAAGTCGAAAACCAAGTCACACAAAGAGACTAGAACATAGAGGCAGAAAACCGGGTCACACAAAGAGACTAGAACATAGAGGCTGAAAACCGGGTCACACAAAGAGACTAGAACATAGAAGTTGAAAACCAAGTCACACAAAGAGACTAGAACATAGAGGCAGAAAACCGGGTCACACAAAAATACTAGAACATAGAGGCCGAAAACTGGGTCACACAAAGAGACTAGAACATAGAGGCTGAAAACCGGGTCACACAAAGAGACTAGAACATAGAGGCTGAAAACCGGGTCACACAAAGAGACTAGAACATAGAGGCAGAAAACCGGGTCACACAAAGAGACTAGAACATAGAGGCTGAAAACCGGGTCACACAAAGAGACTAGAACATAGAGGCTGAAAACCAAGTCACACAAAGAGACTAGAACATAGAAGTCGAAAACCAAGTCACACAAAGAGACTAGAACATAGAGGCAGAAAACCGGGTCACACAAAGAGACTAGAACATAGAGGCAGAAAACCGGGTCACACAAAGAGACTAGAACATAGAGGCCAAAAACTGGGTCACACAAAGAGACTAGAACATAGAGGCAGAAAACCGGGTCACACAAAGAGACTAGAACATAGAGGCAGAAAACCGGGTCACACAAAGAGACTAGAACATAGAGGCAGAAAACCGGGTCACACAAAGAGACTAGAACATAGAGGCTGAAAACCAAGTCACACAAAGAGACTAGAACATAGAAGTCGAAAACCAAGTCACACAAAGAGACTAGAACATAGAGGCAGAAAACCGGGTCACACAAAGAGACTAGAACATAGAGGCTGAAAACCAAGTCACACAAAGAGACTAGAACATAGAGGCTGAAAACCAAGTCACACAAAGAGACTAGAACATAGAGGCTGAAAACCGGGTCACACAAAGAGACTAGAACATAGAGGCTGAAAACCGGGTCACACAAAGAGTCTACAACAAAGAGGCTGAAAACCGGGTCACACAAAGAGACTAGAACATAGAGGCCAAAAACTGGCTCACACAAAGAGACTAGAACATAGAGGCTGAAAACCAAGTCACACAAAGAGACTAGAACATAGAAGCTGAAAACCGGGTCACACAAAGAGACAAGAACATAGAGGCCGAAAACCGGGTCACACAAAAAGACTAGAACATAGAGGCTGAAAACCAAGTCACACAAAGAGACTAGAACATAGCAGTCGAAAACCAAGTCACACAAAGAGACTAGAACATAGAGGTAGATAACCGGGTCACACAAAAATACTAGAACATAGAGGCAGAAAACCAAGTCACACAAAGAGACTAGAACATAGAGGCCGAAAACTGGGTCACACAAAGAGACTAGAACATAGAGGCAGAAAACCGGGTCACACAAAGAGACTAGAACATAGAGGAAGAAAACCGGGTCACACAAAGAGACTAGAACATAGAGGCAGAAAACCGGGTCACACAAAGAGACTAGAACATAGAGGCAGAAAACCGGGTCACACAAAGAGACTAGAACATAGAGGCAGAAAACCAAGTCACACAAAGAGACTAGAACATATAGGCCGAAAACTGGGTCACACAAAGTGACTAGAACATAGAGGCTGAAAACCGGGTGACACAAAGAGACTAGAACATAGAGGCAGAAAACCGGGTCATACAAAGAGACTAGAACATAGAGGCAGAAAACCGGGTCACACAAAGAGACTAGAACATAGAGGCAGAAAACCGGGTCACACAAAGACACTAGAACATAGAGGAAGAAAACCGGGTCATACAAAGAGACTAGAACATATAGGCCGAAAACCGGGTCACACAAAGAGACTAGAACATAGAGGCTGAATACCAGGTCACACAAAGAGACTAGAACATAGAGGCTGAAAACCGGGTCACACAAAGAGACTAGAACATAGAGGCTGAAAACCAGGTCACACAAAGAGACTAGAACATAGAGGAAGAAAACCGGGTCACGCAAAGAGACTAGAACATAGAGGCAGAAAACCGGGTCATACAAAGAGACTAGAACATAGAGGCCAAAAACCGGGTCACACAAAAAGACTAGAACATAGAGGCTGAAAACCAAGTCACACAAAGAGACTAGAACATAGCAGTCGAAAACCAAGTCACACAAAGAGACTAGAACATAGAGGCAGAAAACCGGGTCACACAAAGAGACTAGAACATAGAGGCTGAAAACCAAGTCAAACAAAGAGACTAGAACATAGAA
This sequence comes from Callopanchax toddi, assembly GCA_006937965.1. Taxonomy (NCBI): domain Eukaryota; kingdom Metazoa; phylum Chordata; class Actinopteri; order Cyprinodontiformes; family Nothobranchiidae; genus Callopanchax; species Callopanchax toddi. The sequence continues at coordinate 393,271 of SSNR01000238.1, forward strand.
GTCGAAAACCGGGTCACACAAAGAGACTAGAACATAGAGGAAGAAAACCGGGTCACACAAATAGACTAGAACATAGAGGCAGAAAACCGGGTCACACAAAGAGACTAGAACATATAGGCCGAAAACTGGGTGACACAAAGTGACTAGAACATAGAGGCAGAAAACCGGGTGACACAAAGAGACTAGAACATAGAGGCAGAAAACCGGGTCATACAAAGAGACTAGAACATAGAGGCAGAAAACCGGGTCACACAAAGAGACTAGAACATAGAGGCAGAAAACCAAGTCACACAAAGAGACTTGAACATATAGGCCGAAAACTGGGTCACACAAAGTGACTAGAACATAGAGGCAGAAAACCGGGTCACACAAAGAGACTAGAACATAGAGGCAGAAAACCGGGTCACACAAAGAGACTAGAACATAGAGAAAGAAAACCAGGTCACGCAAAGAGACTAGAACATAGAGGCTGAAAACCGGGTCAGACAAAGAGACTAGAACATAGAGGCTGAAAACCGGGTCACACAAAGAGACTAGAACATAGAGGCAGAAAACCGGGTCACACAAAGAGACTAGAACATAGAGGAAGAAAACCGGGTTACACAAAGAGACTAGAACATAGAGGAAGAAAACCGGGTTACACAAAGAGACTAGAACATAGAGGCAGAAAACCGGGTCACACAAAGAGACTAGAACATAGAGGCTGAAAACCGGGTCATACAAAGAGACTAGAACATAGAGGCAGAAAAACACACAAGTACACAAACCATATCCACATTTTCTATAAGCACTTCTTCTAAACAAATCTTGTACCAAATTATCATTGTGATTTGTTTCCACAGTTACTAGGTATTTCAGGAAGTCTGAAGTGTAAATAAGTGAGTATTGAGTTGTTGTGTTGCAGACATGGGACTCGGTGTGCAGGTGAAGTCGCAGCAGCAGCCAATAATTCCCATTGCATTGTTGGAATTGCCTACAATGCTAACATTGGAGGTAAAGTTTTGTTCTTCTGTTCTGTAGTCCTCCAATGGAAAAACCATTTTCAGCTTTTTTGTGTTATCACATAAGCCAGACCATAAAGAGGCTAAGAGCCACACCACTGATGTGCACACTCATGTGTCAAGGTGTTCGTTAGCATTAGCCTTTAGTAGGACACAAAAATCATTCACATTTTACACTTGGTTGTCATCAGGGAGCTTTGTTAGTTTTCAACTCCTTAACTAAAGTCTCCTTTATTCTCCTGATATTCTCAGACATTTGATGGGATCCTCAAAAATAAACATAACATGAAAGTGTCAATCAATCATAAATCAAAGTAAAGAAAGCATAGAAACATTTTTTCTAAAAGGTGTAGTTCTCAGAAAAGTACCCGTAACGAAAATGTTCTTTTACATAAACAACACATCATTGAATCCTGGAGACGTCGATTTAATTTTGAATATCCTTTAGTGAACATGAGCTCACCGGCCCCAGAACAAGGTTTTAAAGGGCCAAATGCAGGCAGGAAGGCGGGCTTTCAGGGTGACTCAAGGTTTAAATCAAAACCTGGCCTGAAATAAGGACCTTCTGGAACATGACCTAGGTTGACTGATCACTTTCTCCTGGACCGTGGAGTTTGAAGTAGCTGCACGAGGTTTCCCATAAAATGTGGAATGGCTCTAGAAAAGTCTAGAATGGTGTGTGTTGTTTACACTGGTTGTTTTGTGAAGTGTTTGTGTGACTGACGTTACTATGGAAACAGGGATTCGGATGTTGGATGGGGATGTGACTGACATCGTGGAGGCCAAGTCTTTGGGGATTCGACCTGACTACATCCACATCTACAGCGCCAGCTGGGGCCCAAAAGATGATGGCAGGACAGTAGATGGTCCAGGGCCCTTAACCAAGAAGGCCTTTGAACAAGGCATCACAAAGGTCTGAAATAATGCTCTGTGTCTCTGCAGTGCTATTTGTAACCAGACGTACAGTAGTGTGTGTGTGTGTGTGTGTGTGTGTGTGTGTGTGTGTGTGTGTGTGTGTGTGTGTGTGTGTGTGTGTGTGTGTGTGTGTGTGTGTGTGTGTGTGTGTGTGTGTGTGTGTGTGTGTGTGTGAATTACAACAGAACAGTTTGAATTTGTATTTCTTGCAGGGCCGCAAAGGCCTGGGGTCCATTTTTGTTTGGGCAGCAGGAAACGGAGGACGTCAGGGTGATCACTGTTCATGTGATGGTTACACCAGCAGCATCTATACCATCTCTGTTTCAAGCACCACAGAGAATGGAAACAAGCCCTGGTACCTGGAGGTGTGCAGCTCCATCATGACCACAACCTACAGCAGCGGAGATTTCCAAGAAAGGACGATAGTGAGTACTAGGGAGGGATGTTTGCCTCGAATCAGTCACACTGCTTTATTTTGAAGAAAAATTGACATTTAATGACCCAAAACTCATTTCTTTGAAGCTCTTCTTAGAAAGGAAGCAGCATCTCAATAGATAGAGTGTTTGCCTGGCAACCAGAGGGTTATTGGTTCTTGGCAGGTGGAGGTCAGAGGGTCTGGTGGAGGTCTGAGGGTCTGGTGGAGGTCTGAGGGTCTGGTGGAGGTCAGAGGGTCTGGTGGAGGTCAGAGGGTCTGGTGGAGGTCAGAGGGTCTGGTGGAGGTCTGAGGGTCTGGTGGAGTCTGTGATGGATACTGAACCGGTCTGTTGTGGTGAAGAAGGATCTGAGCCAGAAAGCAAGGCTCTAGATTTACCGGTCGATCTACGTCCCAATTCTCACTTATGGTCATGAGCTTTGGGTAATGACTGAAAGAACGAGATCACGGATACAAGCGACTGAAATTAGTTTTCTTTGTAGGGTGGCCGGCCTCAGCCTTAGAGATAGAGTAAGGAGCTCAGACATTTGGAAGAGACTAAGTAGAACCACTGCTCCTCCACATGGAGAGGAGCCAGTTGAGGAGGTTTGGGCATGTTGTTAGGCTGCCTCATGGAAGCCTCCCAGGGAAGGTGTTTCGGGCATGTCCTACAGGCCCCCGGGCCTGCCCAGGAACACCTTGGAGTCCTGCCAGAAGAGCTGGTGGAGGTGGCAAGGGAGAAGATGGTCTGGGATTCCCTACTTGGAATGCTGCCCCTGCGACCAGAACCCAGATAAGTGGAAGAAGGCGAGGCGATATTCAACCAGGCAAAAGAACAGATTTACTATTTACAACTGTGGCCTGGCAAGTAGTGAGTACAGTAATAGATACAGTACCACAGTAGGGAGAACAAAAATTAGTGTAGTAGTATAGTAGTGAGTACAGTACAGAATACAGTAGTATAGTAGTAAGTGCAGTAATGACTGTGGTAGTACTGTGATGAGTAAATGAGTATAGTAATATGCAGAAACAGATAAAGTTATTTAATTTTAGAGCTCACACAAAACAACTGCAGTGTCTGATTTGGAATAGGATGACTTCACCCCACCTCCCTGTGTCAAACTGGCCAGTCACATCAAACGGATGTTATAGACATTCCTCAAATAACAATAATCCGGTGGGAGTTGAACATCATGTTTGTTTCTGCAGGTGACCACTGACGCCAGGCAGCGCTGCACTGAGAGCCACACTGGAACATCCGTCTCAGCTCCCATTGTGGCTGGAATCATCGCTCTCACCCTGGAGGCAAAGTCAGATTTGTTTGCATATTTTTGCTCCTTCTTTTATGGTGTTTATACTTCTTTCCTTGTAATTTTTCCAGACATTCATATATCTCTAAAGCTCAATTTAGTCATTTAAAAACAATAATTCTATTCAGGTTCACATTTTCCCCTCCTTGAACCGTCACCTTATCGTGGTGGAGGAGTTGTGCCCTAACGATCCTAGGAGCTATGTTACATAGCTCCTAGGATGGGAGGGACGTGGTGGTTCCCTGCGCCTTCGGGTTGGGGAACGGGTCCCAACTTTTGTTTGTGCTTATGCACCAAATACCAATTCAGAGTACCCACCCTTTTTGGAATTCCTAGGATGAGTGCTGGATGGTTCTCCTACTGGGGACTCCATAGTCCTACTGGGGACTTCAATGCTCACGTGGGCAATGACAGCGTGACCTGGAGGGGCGTGATTGGGAGGAACGGCCCGCCCAATCTGAACTCGAGTGGTGTTCTGTTTTTGGACTTCTGCGCAAGTCGCAGTTTGGCCATAACGAACACCATGTTTGAACATAAGGAGGCCCATCGGTACACCTGGTACCAGGGCAGCCTAGGTTACAGCTCAGTGATTGACTTTGTAGTCATATCATCTGACCTGAGACACTACACTCGAGTAAAGAGAGGAGCGGAGCTGTCAACTGATCACCACCTGGTGGTGAGCTGGATCAGGTGGCAGAAGAGCCTGTCAAGATGGTCTTCAACTCCCACCTCCAGCAGAGCTTCGACCGCGTCCCGAGAGCAGTGGAGGACATTGAGTCTGAATGGGCCTTGTTCTGCTCTGCAGTTGTTGAGGCGGCTGTTGCTAGCTGTGGTTGCAAGGTAGCCGGTGCCAATTGTGGTGGTAACCCCCGTACCCGCTGGTGGACACCAGAGGTTAGGGGAGCTGTCAGGCTGAAGAAGGAGGCCTACAAGGCGTGGCTGGTCTGTGGGTCTCCAGAGGCAGCAGACAGGTACCAGGGGAGCAAGCGGGGTGCAGCAGTGGCAGTTTCTGAGGCAAAACCTCGGGTGTAGGAGGAGTTTGGTGAAACCATGGAAAAAGACTATCAATCATCTCCAAAAAGATTCTGGGAAACCATCTGGCGTCTCAGGTGAGGAAGGCGGCAACTCGCTCACACTGTTTACAGTGGGGACGGGGAGCTGCTGACGTCAACTGGGGCTATAGTCGGGCGGCTATAGTCGGGCGGTGGAAGGAATACTTTGAGGAACTCCTCAATCCCACCGACACGCCTGGGGACCTGGGAGACCTGGAGACGGACTGTCCAATCTCTGGGGCAGAAGTCGCTGAGGTAGTCAAAAAACTACGCAGCGGCAGAGCCACAGGGGTGGATGAGATCCGACCTGGGTACCTCAAGGCGATGGATGTTGTAGGACTGTCGTGGTTGACACGTCTCTGCAACATTGTGTGGTCATTGGGGGCAGTTCCTGTGTAGTGGCAGACCGGGGTGGTGGTTCCCATTTTTAAGAAGGGGGACCAGAGGATGTGTTCCAACTATAGGGGGATCACACTCCTCAGCCTCCCTGGAAAGGTCTACTCCAGGGTCCTGGAGAGGAGGGTCCGGTTGATGGTTGAATCTCGGATAGAAGAGCGATGTGGTTTTTGTCCTGGTCGTGGAACTGTGGACCAGCTCTTTACCCTCGCTAGGGTGATGGAGGGGTCATGGGAGTTTGCCCAACCAATCCACATGTGTTTTGTGGATTTGGAGAAGGCTTATGACCGTGTCCCCAGGGACACCCTATGGGACGTGCTCCAGGAGTACGGGGTGGATGGTCTTTTGTTAAGGGCCATTCAGTCCCTGTACCAGAGGAGTGTGAGTCTGGTCCGCATAGCCGGCAGTAAGTCGGACCTGTTTCCAGTGAGGGTTGGACTCCTCCAGGGCTGCCCTTTGTCACCGGTCCTGTTCATAACCTTTATGGACAGGATTTCTAGGTGCAGCCGTGGTGTGGAGGGGGTTGGGTTTGGTGACAGGAGAATCTCATCTCTGCTTTTTGCGGATGATGTGGTCCTCCTAACTTCATCAGGCTCTGACCTACAGCTCTTGCTGCGGAGGTTCACAGCCGAGTGTGAAGTGGCTGGGATGAGGATCAGCACCTCCAAGTCTGAGGCCATGGTTCTCGGCCAGAAAAGGGTGGCTTGCCAACTCCAGATCGGTAGGGAGGTCCTGCCTCAAGTGGAGGAGTTTAAGTATCTCGGGGTCTTGTTCACGAGTGAGGGAAGGAGGGAGCGGGAGATCGACAGGTGGATTGGGGCAGCGTCTGCAGTGATGCGGACGCTGAACCGGTCTGTTAGGGTGAAGAAGGAGCTGAGCCGGAAAGCAAGGCTCTCTATTTCCCGGTCGATCTACGTCCCAATCCTCACCTATGGTCATGAGCTTTGGGTAATGACCGAAAGAACGAGATTGCGGATAAGTGGCCGAAATGAGGGTTTTTTTGCAGGGTGGTCAGGCTCAGCCTTAGAGATAGGGTGAGGAGCTAGAACATTCGGAAGAAACTCGGAGTAGAACCACTGCTCTTCCATATTGAGAGGAGCCAGTTGAGGTGGTTCGGGCATCTCGTTAAGATGCCTCCTAGACACCTCCCCAGGCAGGTGTTTCGCATGTCCTGCCAGCAGAAGACTCCCAGGTCAACCCTGGACATGTTGGAGAAAATCCTTCCTCAATCTGGCCCGGGAACACCTTGGGGTCCTGTCAGAGGAGCTGGTGGAGGTGGCCGGGAAGAGGATAACGCCCTAGTTGGGATGCTGCCCCTGCGACCCGGACCCAGATAGGTGGAAGAACACGAGACGTGACGAGGTTCATATTTCTGTGAATCATAATCTGAGTAGGCTGTTTTTAATGACTGTACAGTATTGCAAGTTATTTTACAGTCTCTTATTCTTATTTCTATTTTTATATCCTTTATCCTTGTGTGAATTTGCATGTTTTGACTTGTCTGTCACTTTGCTGCCGGAGCACCTGAATGTCCCCTCTGAGGGACAATAAGAGCTATTCTGTTCTATTCTATTTTATTCCGTTCTATGGACAAACCAAACTCGGCCATGACCAAGATAAAACAAAACTTTTTTAACCCTCCCACTGTCCTTATTAATAGCACACTAAAATGTGTTCAAAGTTTGTTGTTTCTAAATAAAACAGTAAATTTGAGGAGATGTGGAGGTAACGTGAGCTCTCTGTTCCCTGTAGCCTTTTACTCACATGGAGGGATGTGCAGCACCTGCTAGTGAAGACGTCCAGATCAGTCCATCTCAAAGCTGATGACTGGAAGACCAACGCTGCTGGACACTCAGGCAGACTCAACTCTTTTTTAACACCAACATTCTCCAGTACATTTGTACTTTAGGCCACATATGTCAAATTCAAGGTCTGTGGGCCAAATGTGGACAAGTAGCAACTATTCCAACTCATGAGGTCGTATTTTAATGTGTTATAACCGGCACATGACAGTACAGTAAAAATACCTTCTAGAATACAAGTCAGTGCTGCCAAAATCCAGAGGCCCCTCCCCTCAGGCTACAGCTTGTTTACATTTATTTACTCTGCGGACGCTTTTATCCAAAGCGACTTACAGTAGCTAAACTATCAGTAAATTACCTAGCTAACCTATCAGACATGTTGTGATGCAGATTGTAGTTTCCTCTGTCAAGGAGTTTGATGTAAATGTTATTTTTACAGGTAAACTGTTTTCTTTAGAAATAATAAATTATAAAGTTTATCCTGTATTCATGATTTCATTCTGTGGGTTATTACCCAAAGCTCCTGGCCATAATGAAGATTAGAACATAGATGACCGATTCATCTCCTCATCGCCACAGACCAGTCCTCGATCTTTGTGCTGATCCTAATGAAACTGAGTTTGACTTCCCTGCTTTGCACTTCCAGGTGTCACAAGCTAAAGCCTCTGGTGACTGTAGAGGCATCATTTTTCATCCATTGATCTTTGGTTGGTGTGCTTCTCACAGTCAGCCATCTCTATGGTTTCGGCCTGGTGGATGCAGACGCCATGGTGATAGAGGCTACAAGGTGGAGGACTGTTCCTCCTCAGCGCACCTGCAGTCAGATGCCTGCGCGTCGCAGCAGGTAAGAAGGACCGCATACAGACAGGAAAAAGATGTAAAGTCCCGCCTGCCTAGAAAGAATGCATATCTCCTGCCAGCTTTAGAGTCAGTTTAAACTAAGATGTTGATGAAGAGTATATGGAGCTTTTACTGTTTTGGTCAAAGCTCAATAACACCATTATGCCCAGTCTGTGATGGAGGAGACATTCAGCTCCCAACACAACAGATTTCAGCTCAACGTCTGGAAGTTTGGTTGAATTAGAGACAGTTTCCTTTTAGCTAGTTAGCTGTGGTGGCCATCCACTCCAATAGGAAGAAACCTGGGAGTAGATGTTCATCCATTAGACCTGTTGGCACATTCTGATTAGGGCGGGGTACCGTTAAATGCTATTTTCCCTCAGAAAAAAGTACCGGTATCGAAAACCAGGTATTGTTAAAGTAGTAGTATCAAAAAATAAAGTATTAAACGTTTTTTTAAATAAAAAATATATAAACCATTGTTTTGTGGCATATTTATGCATTTACTATTATTATCGGTATTTATTGCTCACCTTAGGAACTTTCTGTTATGTCACTGTCTTCCCCTCACACACCTCCTGATACAGCAGAGGCTGGGAGCTCGGAGTCGGACTGAACACGGCGCTGCAGCAGCAAGTTAATTCCATAGTCGATGCGTGACTTCGACTAATTGCTGGAATTCCTGTGTTTTGTGGCACAAATCTCATAGCATATGTTGCATTTTGCTCTGTTTCCATTTACATTTCCAAAATGCAGCCAAACTTTTGAGTTTTTTGGAATTTTTAACCCAAAACTCACTACGCTACTTTTAAAGGGAGGGGAGGGGCTCTCTGCTCCTCCGCGTCTCACCTGTGTCTCCACCCGTGCAGCAGCGCAGGTGGTTAAATGAAGCGGCTCATTTACAGGGACACTTTACAGTAAAAGTACCGAAGTATGTACTGTGTTTTTTCAGTACCTACCGACGGCTTTCGGTCAGTACTGGTGTAGTACCGTGTTTCGGTGCCCAGCCCTAATTCTGACTGAGGAAGGTGGTAAAGCACAGGTGATTTAATAAGGGGGCCAATCCATTGAGACTCCGCCTGCTTTGAGTGATGTCATTTGTGGGCGTGGCCCTTACTGTAGATAAACTGATAGAACTTCACTTTAAAATGACCCAAACCTTCCTTTAAGAAGTGGGTAGGTCTGCAGCTGCATAACGTTTGTCTGTGTGTGTGCGCTAGGCTCATCTACGCTGCTCAAAGCCTGAACAGCACCGTTACTGGATCTGGGTGCTCAGAAGAACCGGAGCATCATGTGGATTTCCTTGAACATGTGGTGGTCAGGGTGTTTATTGTCCACCCACGTCGAGGAGACTTGGAGATCAATCTCATCTCTCCATCAGGGACAAGGTCACAGCTACTGGCCAGGAGGTGAGAGCTAAAGGCACAACACACCTCCACCCAGCCGACACTTCAACAGACAGTTGTATGAATCAGTAGTGGAAACGCTGTCTAATCAAACAAATCATTTTATTCACTTTATATCTACACGCTGTCTGTAGCTGGGGATGGTTCTGAGTTCGAACTCAAACCAACATGGACTCTTTATGTGGCTCTGCTGTCTAAAGGAGACTCACAAGTTGAAACGGTTACTGGTCATAGTTGTCATGTGGCATTAGAGTGACTAGGATACGCCCATTAGAAGGACAATCCACTGGAAGACAAACCACTGGAAGGACAATCCACTGGATGGACAAACCACTGGAAGGACAATCCACTGGAAGACAATCCACTGGAAGGACAATCCACTGGAACTCACTGGAATCACTTTCATCATCATCATCATGAAAAAGTGCACCACAAACGACGGATTCCATAGATTCACCCTGATGCCCTAAAGATGGAGGGTTATCCTCAGAGGAAGCTGATTTACTGGGTGTTTGGACCAACTGGTGTCTGAACAACAAACACAAACATTTACCATAAATCAGCTACGTCACAAATCACATGACAGGAAGTCGCTCCATCTTTCGAAGCAGCTGATTTGCACCATAAAACATGAGAACGCATCAAACGTTCCTCAGGTCACGTCACTGGTGACAGAACAGCTCCTGGAACAGGCCGTTCTACCATGATTAAATCAAACAGCAGGTGACAACATGAATTCAGAGGAAACAGGTGACGAATGAGGACCGATCATCTCACCTTGTTCTGGTTACAGGTTGTTTGACAGCTCAAACGAGGGCTTCAGGAACTGGGACTTCATGACGGTGCACTTTTGGGGTGAAAGGGCAGAGGGCACATGGACACTGGAGATTACAGACTCACCATCGAAGCTGCGTAACCCTGAAGTTCTAGGTGAGAACCATCAGTTCTACTTAAATCAGTGACTCGCCCAGAGCTTCGCTTCATATTAACACCAGAACCGTTACGTTACACAGGCAGCCTGAAGGAATGGACCCTGATCCTTTATGGTACATCTGAGGACCCGAACCAGCAGCACCCTGCTCAGACCTCCATCTCCGAGGAGATCCCTGGTTCAGAGGAGGTCCTGGAGGAGGAGGAGGAGGAGTTTAATGGTGAGACAATCAATACGCACAAAGGTATTCTTCAGTTAAAAACCTGTAGATGAGATCATTTTAAATTTCTAGAATGTTTACTCTGGTTTTATATGAGAAATGGTCAGAATATGAATGAAAATCTGGATAAACAGAGGGGAGTATTAAATCTATCTCTGAAAGTTCTACTAACAGAAAATCCTCTCCAGATGTTGGTACCAACCCATCCTCCACTCAGGTAGAGAAATCAAACATCACGTCTTCATTTAGTTCTGTGTGATAAAACAGAACAATTCAGAGAAAAGAGACCAAACACCTGAAGAAAGGAAGGTGTAAGAGTCCTGAGACCATCTGGAATCTCTCAGTAACCATAAAACAGTCCAGTCACTTAGAGCAGGCCAGTACCAGCTGCTCCAGTCCCTCTGATGGTCTAGAAAAGGCTCTCCTTACCAAGGTGTCACACTGGAAACATCTCATGATGGGTCGAACTTTTAGCAATAAATTCTAACTTTATATTCTTCCTTTACCTGCTGTATGTTATTTTTCTTTCAGATGTTTTAAAGACAAAACCAGAATAAAGAGGACAGATTTTTAATACCTAAACATTTTAAACCTGTTTTTAATGCATAATGCTGCTGATGACTCTACTTAGTCACCAGGCCGTTTGCCCTGCAGGGCCGTGCCACAGTGAGTGTAGAGACCAGGGCTGTGATGGACCCGGTCCTGAACACTGTCTCCACTGTCTCCACTTCAGCCTGGGAAGCTTAAAGAGAGGCAGGTGAGGTTTTAAAGGTCTTGTTATGGATCTGTGTCCTGCTGTAATCTGAACCTTCACTCTGCTGTCCGACTGTAGAAGCTGTGTGAGCCACTGTCCACTGGGACACTATGAGGACACGTCCTCCCGGCGCTGTCGACGCTGCTTTAAAGGCTGTGAGAGATGTGTTGGCCAATCAGCTGTCAGCTGTCTCTCCTGCAGAAGAGGTCTTTACCTCAACACACTGAACTCCAGCTGCTCCAGCACCTGTCCCCCCGGCTACTTTACAGATGAGAGTGAGTACAACGTTGTCCTAGGACACTGTGGAGCAGAGATCAGGCTCACACGGACAGTGTCTCTCCATCCATTAATGGAAATTCATTCAGGTCTTCCCGTCCACTGATCCAGTGTCTCAACCAGATCTCTGACTGTCAAAATCCGTCTTTCAAAAACAAACAACCTGAGGAGGACAGAGCTTTGGTCCTCTGGTTTCAGGCTGCTGCTCACACCAGACCTGCATGTTCCTGTCCAGCATCACACTTTATCTAACAGGAAGTACAGCTACTGGTCAGGTGACGTGATGCTGCTTCTGTTCGGCTCGTATCAGGACAGAGTCCGTTTTGATGGTGGATGATGAAGACATGTCCTCTCTTTTTATAGATAATCAATTATAAACACACAAAGGCCTTTTTAGAATCTCCACCAATCTGGACATATAGATAACAGCTTGTGTAACCATAACCTGGAACAGTTTATGGGGAAAATGTGTTTTATATATACGTATATAAACTCCCCACAGGCCTGACTCCATCTGTGCTTCCTACTAGCATGTGTTGTTATTGTTTGTTTTTTGGCCCAATCTATTTTTATTTTACGTGTTAATATATCAGTTTTTGTGTAGTTTTCTTTTCTTTTAGCTTCACATTAGTGAAATATAAGATGTTATTATGAAGACTGGGTGTCCATGCATTGAGGAAACGCATATTGTGCACCATACGTTGAATTTTCACAAAGGATAAATAAGAAAAGAAGACTCTTCACTCAAGCTGACGTGGACGTATTTGTGTGTGTGTGCCGTAGGTGTTAGGCAGTGTGTGAAATGCCTGAACACGTGTGTAGCGTGTCAGCGATTTGCAGACAGATGCACCTCATGTATCAAAGGCTACAGGTATGTAAAGACAGATTTACACCTAAACGCTGAAACTGTAGCTTCTTGTAGTCGTTGGTTTGTTCTCAGCCTTGCAGGGATGACTTGTGTTCCTGAATGCACCAATGGAACCTTCTTCCACCTGGAACAGATGACCTGCAGCCCCTGTCACCACTCATGTAGGACTTGTACAGGTTAGTGTTTGTTTTATCTGGACATCTACGTCTGTCCTGGTTTTGATCTGTCGTGACATTAAAACGTGTTTTCTAGGGCCGGGTAAGGGGGAGTGCATTCAGTGCGCTGAGGACCACCTGCAGCAGGAGTGGAGATGTGTGCAGACCTGTTCTCCTGGATTCTACTCTGATAAGATTTGTCACAGGTTGCAGATTCATCTCAAAATGTTCTTGTATTTTCCCACTGTAAAACCTGAACTGCTCAGGGCTGCCCATCAGGTACACATGCACACTGCACAATGCGTTGCATGTGCACCAGTTCCTTCTACCACAACGCCTTTACAGACCGATGTTAGGTCACGTATCGATCGCACAGCCCATGATCACACACTGACGAGCTGCAGCGTGAGCCGAGCAGCTCGCTCTAAGCCTCACTTTCACTTCCTGTTGCTGCGACGGAGTGCTCATACAGCAGCTCAGTGAGACACACACTGCAGTGGCTGCACCCAAACACGAAGGATGGCGTGAGGACTAAACACCAGCCCCTGGTACTCCTTTGAGTGCCTTATTGAAAACATGATGTGCACCCCTGGGTATGTCCACTGACAGGCGAAGTGAAAACTTAAAAACATCGATCGTAAAAGTCTTAGAGTAAAAATCAGAAGGGTCACCTCAACATCTACAGCTCTTCTGGGATCACTCTGGTCGACAGAGTTCAGTGATTATTTTGAGCAAACACAGAGCTCCACAGTGACATCTGGTGGCGGGTCCAGGCCCTACTGGCCCTTGATGCAGCTCCTGTTAGAAACCCAGAGTGGTGATACAGGACAGAAATATGATGATATGATGCTTTTTATTACATGTTTTCCTTTTGAAAAAAATCTATGGTTCTTATGACAAAAAGTACGATGGCCCAGAAGGTTCAACGAATACAAAAACGCCACAACGGAAGTCATAATAAAACGGAAGTTAAAAAAAACAAATGGAAGTTGAGGTGAGGTCAACTGGAACCTATGCAGAAGTTATGCTAATACTTTTGCTAAAACGTAAGTAAATGAGAGACAACAGTGTTCAGATCTCAGCATACCGTGGTGCTTTATAGTACTGGGCCTTATGAGTCTAATGACCAGGATCAAACGCTGTTGGCTCTCATTTACTTACATTTGAGCAAAACGAAGGTGTCAGCATAACCTCCGTTTCAGCACAGCTTCTGATTGACCACAACTCTTGTTCCAGTTTTTGGTTCTTTTTTTAACCGTTTCATGACCACTTCCATGTTTTTATGACTTCCGTTGTGGCTTTTTGTATTCGTTGAACCTTCTGGGCCACCGTACTTTTGGTCATAAGAACCATAGATTTTCTTCAAAAGGAAAAAGTGAAATAATGCAGCATTTTTCAAAAAGGAGATGCAATGTTGAATACATGTACTATTTTAGACAGGAGTAATGGAGTCTGAAGGAAAACAAAATGTCAACAAATGAGAAAGACCAGAAAATCTAAAGAACACATAAACAGACGTTTGGCACGCGCGCACACACACACACACACACACACACACGCACACACACACACACACACACACACACACGCACACACGCACACACACACGCACACACACACGCACACACACACACACACACACACACACACACACACACACACGCACGCACGCACACATACACACACACACACACACACACACACACTGTGGTGTCCAGCCCTGTTGCTGCCTTGCAGGAAATGGAACCAGCCCACTGTAGAGTGACTCCGTTCTTTACATAATGCAGTGAAGTAGATCAAAGTGAATGTCACCAGTTTCACTGAGTTAGGCTGTAAAATGGCCGATTGGGTCATCTGGGGTCAGAACTCTGAATGTCGTTCACTCACTCAGAACGGCAGCGGGTTTTATTTGTTCTCCGTGTGTCTCTGGTGTGAACCAGACGTATGTCCAAAGGACGCTCTGGACAAACCAGTGTCCTTTGGCCGTGTGCTGGCTAAGTGTCTCTGCTCTGTTTGTCCAGGTGTGAGGACAACTGTGTGAACTGCAGTGGTCCAGGAGCAACCTGCACCAGGTGCAAAGCAGGCTTCAGTCTGGTGAGCAGCTCCTGCTTAGTGAAGGCATCGTGTCATAACGGTGAGTCGGATTTCATCACCATTCATCTGTCATCAGCTGTTGCTGATTCTGCATGTGATGTCATCACTCAGTTGTTGCTAAGCTACAGAACCCCAGTGCATTCCTGGTAATATCTGGAGACTGTAACCACTCCTCTGTCTTCAACATGTCGTCCACCAGAGAAAACTCTGGGTTTGTTCTGAGCTAAAGTCAGGGATGGGTACCGCTCCTCTATGAGACCTGCTCTTGGTAGAGTGGATCCTCTTCGCTGCTCTGGGAACAAAACCCTGTGACCAGAAGACCCAAGAGGAGATGGTTACAGGAAGCTGAAGAGACTGCTGGGATGTTTTTAGGCTGCAGACTGGGATGGACTCTGTGAGTCACATGGAGATGACATCATGACTATATGAACGTCTGTCTGGACATCCTCCCCACCAGGACAGTGACCCTGGATCACCAGAGACCTGAAAGAACTGATGATCAGGAAAAAGGAGCTTCATGGAGACGGGGAGCTACTGCAGTATTAAAAGCAACTAAAAGTCATGATATGAAATAAAAAGTAAATCTCCTGAATTTCTATAGATCTTCCTAGAGTTCTCCTCAAAGCGCTGAACAACACATCAGTCAGTCACTGGTGGTGAGCAGCTACCTTTTATTTAGTTTTTTAACCTAGTACAGTCATTTTTATTATTTAAAAAAATAAAACACTTCATAGGATCCATTAATATTCAAGAACATTGAAATTTTAATAGAAGGCTTTTGGGACCAGATGTGACACAGTGGAACACATGAAATTATTTAAAATAAAATCTAAAAAAATAAGTTACACTGGCCTTTTTAAAATGTATTACCACTTTCAGAATGATACATCAATACAAAAACAACGTAACAGTTATACAAAGAGAAGAGAAAAGTAAAGTAAAAAACAACACAAAATAATAATAAATTAATTAATAAATATAAATATATATAGGACAAACATTAAAGCTTTAGCATAGATTTACTAATGAGAATTCTTTCAGATACTTCAGTGTAAATTCACTTTTCTTGTTAGTCATTCATTTCAGTGTTTCAACAGATGAATTAAGATCCAACAAAAACATGGAGGTTTGGGGGG
>SSNR01000238.1:409707-439043 GCA_006937965.1 Callopanchax toddi
CAGGTCCCTCTGACCACCACCAGATCCCTCTGACCACCACCAGGTCCCTCTGACCACCACCAGGTCCCTCTGACCACCACCAGGTCCCTCTGACCACCACCAGGTCCCTCTGACCACCACCAGGTCCCTCTGACCACCACCAGGTCCCTCTGACCACCACCAGGTCCCTCTGATCACCACCAGGTCCCTCTGACCACCACCAGGTCCCTCTGACCACCACCAGGTCCCTCTGACCACCACCAGGTCCCTCTGACCACCACCAGGTCCCTCTGACCACCACCAGGTCCCTCTGACCACCACCAGGTCCCTCTGACCACCACCAGGTCCCTCTGACCACCACCAGGTCCCTCTGACCACCACCAGGTCCCTCTGACCTCCACCAAGGTGGGTGAAGTGTCTCCATGACAACCACAATGTAACCCAGCTGGAGCTGGGACTGAACCGGAGACCTTCTTCTTCCTACTCAGCCCCAACAAAAACCTGGAGACCAGGCTGCAGCAGAACATCAGAGATGAAGAACATCACTGGCTGTTTTAGAGGTCATTTCACCAAATGACAGAGAAACTAAAACATTAATAAAAGTTGATCAGATTAGTTATGAAACAGAACTGAAGCTAGCAGACGATTTGTGATGAGACTAAAAGACGTTTGGTGCTGATGAGATGAATGAGCTGGAGGATGGGGCACCAGCACCGACTTCATGTTGGAGCCTCTAAATGATCAGCAGCATTTTCCTAGACTTGTGAGGACGTCTCAGAGGGAAATCCTCTGAACGTTGTTTGATAAATGAAGTCATTTTGGTTTTAACCAGTAAACCGTCTTCTCCTGACTGATTAACTGGGTTTTCTGCTGTCTCTTCTGTCAGCTGATGAGGTTTTCTGTGAGATGGTGAAGTCCAACCGCCTGTGTGGGAGGAAGTTCTACCATCAGTTCTGCTGCCGCGCCTGCCTGATGAGCAGATGAGGAGCAGCTGTGTGAAATCAGGAGAACCTTTAAGACTTTTAGTTTCAAATGAGAACGTTTAGCCGCTTTTAGACGGTGGCTCTGATTGGATGGAAGCTCTCCAGGATTTTCTGAATGAATTTGCATCATGTGGACGTCGTCCAGATCTTCTACCTGAAGCCAGCTGACAACACCAGAAAACCTTCTCCTGTTTTACTTTTTGTTTTCGTTCCCAAAACGTGTTTCACTTTTAAAATAATAAATTGTAAGCTAACCTGAGGGCTGCTATCCTTAGTTCACAGTTTTACTCCAAGAAAGACCTGGTGACCCCCCCCCCCCAGGTTTCTCTTTTAGTAAAGATTTTTAAATAAAAGTTTTCTCTCTGCTCCGATCTCTTTACGTCGTATTAGATCCACGTGGTTGTGCTGCTCCCTGGTAGGGTTTTATCCAATCAGATTTCAGCTAGCTTGTGTTGTCAGGTTGTTTGAAATCTGCTGATGGTTTTTACCAAACTGGACAGAAACAAACAGTTCTGATCTTTATTATGAAATACAAACAGAAAAATCAGCTAAACATTTAACAGAAACTCAACTGTACCCGAGTCCTCGGGTTCTTGAATCAGATGCAGTCTTTTCTGAACAGGCTGCAGTTTGATATCCGCTTTAGTCTTCTTGTTTCCAACATACAGCGGTGAAACACCTGCTATAACGCTGATGTGTCACCGGTGTTAAGTTTCTCAGATCCAACTCCCTCTGCTGAATCAGCAGGTCTGTCCAACAGCTTGGAGGAGACATCTAGAGGCCTCACAGGTCAATGGTCCCTTTGAATTTAAACTTCTTGGCTGAGCGTTCGCTGGATCGCTGCTCAAAGTTGTTTCCATAGATGTGAGTCACAAAGCCGTTGATCTCTACAGAAAACACGCTGTTCCTCTTAGGGATCACTGTGACAGGAAACACAACTTTAACCAAGTGCACACACACACACTCTGCTGGTTCTTCACCTGGTCCCAGTGTGACCTCTCACCTTTGAATCGGTCCTCCTTGGTGATGAGCTTAAACACATGTTTGAACTCCTGCACCAGGATCCCTGTAATCCCCACATAGGACGGACACTTGGACCGGACCACTGAGGCAGAAAAGAATCAGAATCAGAATTCTTTTTATTGTGGTATTATACCTGCAAAAGCATCATGTTACTATAGTAACGACCCACAGAAGAGAATTATGATGCATGACAGAACCCACACCCCCTCCTTGGGTCAGTTTAGGTCAGGTCAGACCGAGTCTGTTCAGGTCAACCCTGGTGTAAAGCCTGGTTCTGACAGTGTTACTTTCATGGTGATTCTGTAATGTTCTGAACCTTTTTATCCATGTATTATTACGCCAGTGTTATTAGTATTTATATAAAATAATTGGAGGAATACTCACGGCTGGTCAGATCAGATAAAACGCTGCTGCAGATTAGCAAATTAGCAGCTAAGTTATTAATATTTACAACAACTGTTGCTCTATAAAGTTCTACTGTTGCGTTAGACCGCTATTATACCTGTTAGCTAACCTCTACAGTTAGAACACTATATTACCTGGGGGCGGCATTAGCTCAGTTGGGAGAGTGGCCGGTCTGGTAACCAGAGGGTCACCAGTTCGATCCCCAGCTCTGGCTGGGTTAGATTGTCGTTGTGTTCTTGGGCAAGACACTTCACCCAACTTGCCTGTGTGAATGTGAGTGTGACTGTGTGTGAATGTTGGTGGTGGTCAGAAGGGCCGATGGCGCAGAACGGCAGCCTCGCTTCTGTCAGTCTGCCCCAGGGCAGCTGTGGCTACAGACGTCTGTTGTAGTTTACCACCACCGGTGAGAATGACTGTGTGAATGAATAATGCAACTCTGTAAAGCGTCTTTGAGTGACCTGAAAAGCGCTATATAAAACTGATGCATTATTATTATTATTACCTGTTAGCTAACGTCTACAGTTAGAACTCTATATTACCTGTTAGTTAACATCTACAGTTAGAACTCTATATTACCTGTTAGCTAACCTCTACAGTTAGAACTCTATAATACCTGTTAGCTAACAGGTAATATAGAGTTCTATATTACCTGTTAGCTATCCTCTACAGTTAGAACTCTACATTACCTGTTAGCTAACCTCTACAGTTAGAACTCTACATTACCTGTTAGCTAACCTCTACAGTTAGAACTCTATATTACCTGTTAGCTAACCTCTACAGTTAGAACTCTATATTACCTGTTAGTTAACCTCTACAGTTAGAACTCTATATTACCTGTTAGTTAACCTCTACAGTTAGAACTCTATATTACCTGTTAGCTAACCTCTACAGTTAGAACTCTATATTACCTGTTAGCTAACCTCTACAGTTAGAACTCTATATTACCTGTTAGTTAACCTCTACAGTTAGAACTCTATATTACCTGTTAGCTAACCTCTACAGTTAGAACCTGTTGCTACTCTACTGAAGCAGTAGCATAAACACCATAAACTAATCAAACGATCCTAAGCTAAATTGTACAAGTCTCAGCATTATTGAAGCTACTTTACTCCGATCTGTCCATAACCTCTTTGTTCCAGCAGAATGTTGCTATGACTTGACCTTAAACTATAAATCTATAGCGTCGTTGAGTCCAACTCAGTCATTGATGCTTTAGAGAAACTACCTGTAATGATGGCTCCATGGAAGTCCGCCTTTAGGAGCTTCTGCTGCACAAACTGTGGACTGCTGGGGAAACAAGAGACTAAATGTGAAGTAAAGCCAACATGGACACAAGGAACTGTGAGGGAGGTCTTCAGATCTGCTTCCTGCTGATACAGGAGGATTCACACCTGGTAGTATACCTGAATGATGAGATCTACAAGTTCTACATGGTAATAGAGGTCACAGTCAACTGAGCAGCAGTTCTGTAAAATCAGACACATTAACGAGTTCTAGAGTCATCCGAAGAGAAACACGATTATGTAGCCTGACAGGTGCAATCAGGGAAAATTAAAAATGAGTGACTTCAGAGAGCTGAGTGTCAGCACAGAGATACAGGATGTTCCAATAGGGTTGGGCGATAAATCGAAAATGACCAAATACCAAATTTTATAACTCTTACCGACGTCATTTTCCCATAATCATATGTTTGGTATTTAAAACATGAGCAGATGCAAGTAGGTTGCAGGTGTCCATGTCCCTTTAAAAGCTGTGACGCCGACTAGTTGAGTTGACATCACAACTAGTCATGTGACCCCCCCAATCCAGTTGATAACAAGAAGGGAAAAACAAGGAAATGGAGAATAATTCAAATATGAAGCAGCGGGCTCGTCACTCTGTGTCACTAGCGAGCCGCGTCTGCTGCCTGTATGTATACACACATACGTATGTATATGTATTAGGGATGTAACGATGCTTTGAGAATTGATTTAAAATTGGTGCAAACTGGTTTAAATATCGATCGTTGTAGAAAAAGAAAAATCGATTCACAACAGCTTGTAAACAAAGATGACGTAATACGTACGTGCTAGGGTTGGGCAATCAGACGAATCAGGCGATGGGCTCAGAATAGTCTGCCACTATACGTCTGTTTAAAGCCAAAGTAGCCCCAAATAGGCGACGTTGTGTTTTTTGACAACTGTTTCCCCTATTTTGGGACTTCTGAGTTCTAATTTGGTAAATCTATCATTGTGTGTTTACATTGCTGCACTCGCAAATATGTCAACATGTCTCCTGCTCGAATAAATCGCCCATCGTCGATTTCTGGACTGACGATGGACGATTATGAAAAAGTTACACATCGCCCAACCCTAGTACATGGCATGCTTCCTTGTGACAGACAGTGGTGCCAAAGTGCTGCTAATCATTCAGAACAGAGGCTAGCAGGGCTACAGCAAGCAGCTCCGAGACAGTGGACGCTCCAATCGGTTTAAAATCAACAGTGTGGCAGCATGTTGGCTTTCCCGTGTTTCCCAGAAGACAAAGTTACAATTTGAAAAACAGGACTAAAGGGCAATTGTAAAAAAAGAAGAAAACAATTTATTCGGCCATAAAATAACAGAAATTTAAAATCGTAAAAAATATAAACCGTGATTTTAAAATCAGGAATCGAATCGTGGCTTGAGTGAATCGTTACATCCCTAATATGTGTGTGTGTGTGTGTGTATATATATATATATATATATATATATATATATATATATATATATATATATATATATATATATATATATATATATATATATATATATATATGGTAGATAGAGAGATAGATAGATAGATAGATAGATAGATAGATAGATAGATAGATAGATAGATAGATAGATAGATAGATAGATAGATAGATAGATAGATAGATAGATAGATAGATAGATAGATAGATAGATAGATAGATAGATAGATAGATAGATAGATAGATAGATAGATAGATAGATAGATAGATAGATAGATAGATAGATAGATAGATAGATAGATAGATAGAGTGTATACTGTATGTAAGTAGATGTTTCATATTGTGTAAATATTCCATTCTGGTTCCATCTTTCACTACTGATGTCACACCACGGTGATCCTTTGTTCTATGAAGCCTCTCATCGTGTGTTACTACAGTACAGTGTATAGTGACTGTGCTGATTCACTCTGCCATCAAACTGCCCCTCAGGGATTAATGAAGCCTTCTTTAATCTACAGCTCGACTCCCGAAAGCCCCACGCCGTACGGGTCCACATCCTACGGCGTGACTCCTTATAGTCCCACACAACACCCACTCCACCCTACAGCTTCACGCTCCACACCTTGTGCACAATGCTGCAGATGAGCCCGAGTTTAATAACGCTCTGCCCATGTATTATCAGCTGACCCAAGACAGCCAGGTGTGTCCAGGGTAAACTAATTTACCTGGATGGTTTCAGTCCTCCACACAGATCAATGATGTATTCCCTCCACAGCTGGTGTAGGGGGAGGAAGAGCTCGTACCTGGAACCAAAAGCAGACAGGAGTCAGACAAACCTGCAGCTCAGACAGCATCCTGATCAATCAGCCTCCTACACACACCTTTCGTGTTCAGGTTTAATCTGGAAGACCTTCGTCACCCTCTTCTCTTGAGCACTCAGTCCTTTGGCTTTCTTGCAGTTTTTCTTTGTTTTGGCTCTCTTAGGTCTGGTGTAGTCCAGTTTGACAGCCTTGTGAGACAGCATGTCCTTTATGTCCAGGCTGGTGGGATTGTGGACGCTGTTCTTTAGAAAGGCCTCTGTGAAGGCTGCTGCTTTAGAGCGGCTTAGAGTCTGAAAACACACAGTTGATGACTTATTATAAAACACACCCCAAGTATAGCTGCTACACGTTGTACATCCCTGAGGGGATAAAAAGATTCTATTCTACATTTACATTTATTTAGTTTATTTCAACAGAACATCTGAATCACTACGCTGCTGTAGGACAGACAGTCTCACTGCTCCTGGAGGCAGGTGGAGGTTCAGCATCTCCCCAACATGGAAATGGAAATGTCCTGCATCTGAACAGCACTACTCTGAGTCATGGACAACAAAGCGCTTTACATTACGGTTATTCACACGTTCATGACAATACATTAAGTTTCCCTCTTTCTATGTCCAAACATTTTTCCGCTAGCTGAAAAGGTGTTTTTGTTTTGGGTATTTTCCCTAAAGTTGAAGCGGTAGCAGACGGCTGTTTCTCTCTTTCTCTCACTTCTGGCATGTTCTGCTGCAAAATGCTCCAGCGCCCATGAACGGAGCACCTAAGGAATGTGAGGCCGTTTGGTTAGACAGACAGCTGGATTGTCCAATACCGGTAGTTGGTTTCTGTCCTAAACGTGTGATTGGCTGAGGTTTTTAGACAACTGCCCAAGAACCACTTTATTTATTTATTTCAGCCACAATATATTTGTAGTTATACTATGTCAGAATGTTGTTAGGAGGCATGAAAAAAAGTTTTTAGCTCATTTGTTTTTCAAAATACTCATAGCAGCTTTAAAGCAATACTAGATGATATTTTACTTTTTAGCTAGAGCCTTAAAATTGATCTCACTGATTGTTGAGTAAGAAACTTGACCAGTTTCATGTTTGACAGCACTCTGCTCCCCTCTACTGGCCAGATACCACACTAGACAGTTTTGAGCCTTGGCCAGAGCCTCCAGGATGATGTCACTTTCTGCTTTACGGCCATAGTAACCGGTCTAGCAGCGCTAGGGGAGGACTCCTCCTGCCGAGGAGGAATTGTTTCAGCAAGCGTATCAAGGTTTAACCAGTCTGATTATTAACCACATGGTGAAATATTGTAGAAAATAATGTTCTGAAAGATTTCCTCAACACCACCTCACAGACAAATAAATATATAAATAATTCAGCCCGAACCTGACAAGACCTGAATGTCTCCGTGAGCTGACTAGAGCACGGTGAAGCCGGAAGGTAAAAACAAACCAGAGAGAGGATGATGATTATGGAGCGGACAGGTCGACCCCCCACGGCCAATGGTGTGGCGACGGAGGATTGCTGTCGTGTTGTTCCCATACCCCGGACAGGACAGCGGAGGCTCCCCGCTCTCCACGCACTCCCCTCCGGCTCAGTGACTCCCAACGGCGGCTTGGCTGACACGCAGACCCGAGGCTGAACCAGGCGGCGTCATCCCGCCTGGGTTAATCTCTCCTACACCGACCTGATAATCAAAGCCTTCCTCTACAACGCCTCACAGGTAAATAAATCTGTGGAATCGATGACGCCCGACCCGCATGAAACGCCGACACCGGACCGGAGTAGCCTACACCCAGGAGCTAGCTGCTATCCTAGCCACGATGTTTTGCACCAGCCGAACAAGACCGAAAGTCCGTCAGATCTTCGCCGGTCCACAAGGGACCCGGGGGTTTTGCTCACCAGCAGACCCTAAAGTCTCGTCAGGTTCACGCTGAATTACATGGTTCGCTTTATTCTGCTCACACACACCTGAAACGCACACCTGTATGCTCGGACAGCTGAGAGAGAGGCAGAGAGAAAGATAGACTGTTTATGAACTTATAATATTTATACATTCAAAAGAAATGTAAAAACAACAACTTCTCTGACAGATTATCAGCTGACAGCTGTCGCAGACTGGGCTGGAAATAGTTCAGGTGTGAGATGATTTACGACAGCAAAACTGAAACTTTCAATCGTAGCCTCCTACTGCCCCCTACTGGTTAAAGTCGCTCAGTATTGCTTTAAGGAGAGGAGACAGAACTAAACAATCTCATGGTAAACTGTAGAGGTTAGCTAACAGGTAATGTAGTGTTCTAAGTAACGCATTAGTAGAACGTTTTGTAACAAGAGTTGTTTTAATTGAGTGGCCAAGGGGAAGAGGGGCTGCCGTCTCCAGGTTCAGTCCTTGGGCAAGATGGTGAACCCACAACTGCCTTTCAGGTCTCAAAACAAAACAAACAAATAAACCTGAAAATTAGCCATACAATTTTCACAGATCTTCAGCAGTGTCTCTCCTCGCATATTGCTCTGATCAGAGGACTACTTCCTATTTCTAAGGATTTCACTCACTTTGAGTGATGTCACCAGTGGGTGGTCCTTACTGTAGAAATATAACTAAAATAAATAAAATGATATTTTAGAATGACCTCGATGACCTCTAAAAGAAACATCATAATCAGAGCAGCTGCAGATAAATGTGTTGTTTTGACTACGGTAATCAACAGGGGAACAGCTGAGGCAGGAAGACGTGGGAATGTTTGCACCAGATGGAGACACACAGTTCTCTGCTTACCTTCACACCCAGAACCGTCTCCAGCTCTCGAGGAAGTTCAGCACAAACCTGGACTTCATCTGAAAGAACATAAACAGACTCAGAACCAGAAGGAGGACGGGGTCTCAAACACTGGACCTGCTCCTACAGCGGGACAAAGCAAAGCCTCTGAACATTCAAGTTTGTCAGCGAAGTCGAGGTAAAGACGACAGACCCAATATGTGACCACATGGTCCCACTGGTGAAAACGAGGCTTTAAAACCAGGGTGGCCAAACTTTTCACTAAAGTCCACACAGGCCTAATGCAATTTTTTTATTGTGAACGTTTTTATTTGTTTTTCTAAATAATACGTTATAAATGTGATGTTTTACCCTTAAGCTGTCAGGTCATTTTAGTCCCTACAAAGCATGACCTGAACCTGAGCAGGAAAAAAACTAAAACATTCAAAAAAATGTAAGGATGTTTCAACAGAATGTTAAATATTATTAGAATACAGATTAGGGTAATGCTTATTCACTTTTACATTATTATTCACATACTACAGGGCTCAAAGTGGGATTAAGATTTTCCACCACCTACAGATCCTATAGAGGACTGATCCTGTCATAACAGACCATTAATGAATGAAGAAAGAAAGAAGAGGAATTAAAATTGGAATAGTGTATTTATTTATTTTTCCTTCTCTTGTATTTAATAATGAGGTGGGCGTTTTTACCACTGGCCTAAACTGTGATTGGTCAGCTACAGAATCTGTGGCAACCAATCAGCTCTCAAGTAAGTCTCAAACTGAGCTCTGACTACCATGGTTCATGAACATTTAACAGGTGGTTTAGTGAGTTATGAGCCCAGCTCAGTCATTTTACTGACATTTCTGACTAACTGCTCATCTAAAACTTTGAACCTGAACCAGGTCCATGAATCCAAGTGACTGTTTGTTTCTTAAACTCGTCATCAGCTCCTCCTGTCTGTGTCTCTGCGCTCTGAGAGGATAACAGCAGACAGGAAGTTCAGCCGCTGCAGAGGAGAAATGGATAATCTTAGTGTCACCTTAGTATCACTAACGGCACATGAAATCAATGTAAACAAGTCACATTCTGTATGGCTTTTAAATTCCTCCTCTTCGACAGCTCCTGGCTCCTTCCTCTGCATGTTGCTCGCTCAGGTAGAGGGTTAGAAACGCCCACCTCATTACCATACACAAGAGAAGGAAAACTAAATGTAGAAATGAATTAATAAATGTATTTATTTCCTAATATATTTTATTTATTTGTTTCCAAATGTATTTTGTCTTTTTTTACTCGTTTACTTATTTATTTATTGCCCGTGATGACTGGATCAGATTGATAGGTTTGAACCCCAAAGCTCCCAGTCAGTCATGGTCCACACTGAGACCAGTCCCTTCATGGTCCACCTGCAGGTGGTTCCAGTGTCCACATGTAACCGTCTGAGCCCCATGGGTGAAAGCCACCATGTGCTCGCTCACGGACTTCCTTTATTTAAGGTCTTCTTCTGTATAAAATAGTAGAAGCTAGGTGGCTAGCTGTGATAGCTAGCCGGTCTAAAAAGGACGAACCGTTCAGGCAGAGACACCTTTAGTCCAAACTCACCCTCCATGGCGGCAGGTTCTAGGTTCTAAAATTAAAACCGAGTCTCCGTCAACCTCCAGGGACACCAAGTAAAACACCAACAGCGCCGAAAGAACGAATAATTTGAGAGTACTGGGATACTTGAATAACTTCACCAAAACGCTAACACTCTTCTTCTTTAGATGTTAAAGAAACACACAGCGGTGCGTCCCTGCCCCTGTCGGTCACAGTTAGGTACTACAGTCCGTTTTATCCTGAGTCCAGAGCTTTATTTAATTTTTACAAACTTTACAAACATTTTAACAAAGTAAACTTCTATCAACAATAGGTGGAATGATAAGTAAAGGAAAAAGAAAATACATTCAAGTCTAATTAACAACAAAAATAACGGATATAGAACAATACAGAACACAGAAAAGGATTGAAAAATAAAATAAGATAATAAAAAACAACAACAAGATAAATGAGAATTACAGAGTTATATGCTGGTGGCCGATCAGGACTTCTTACAAAATAAATAAATACAAATAATTAAAAAAAAAAACAAAAGATCAGGTCTTCCTATAAAAAAAAGATCAGGACTTCCTACCTTTTTCAGAAGACTCACGCCTCTACTGAACCTATTTCTATCAGTTGTAACCTGATGATTTATATTTCAGGTATATGATTCATCTCAACATGGAAATGCAACAGAATGCATTTTATAAAATGGTAAAACTACAAAATCATTCTAAACATTAGAAATAAAACATCAGATGAGGGGCAGACATTTGGTTTTTTGTATTTATCAGACACTTTTATCCAAAAAGGCTTACAAATGATATGAAAGTCACCATTGAGGCCAACAACAAACTACTGAGAGGTACGAACACTAGTCAGGCTCTGCCAGAGACACAGTGAGGGGAAATTATACCAGCATAGAGGGAAGTGCACATAGAGAGGAGACTCTAGGAGGAAGGATGGACACTGGAAGGACCCTCCACTGTCTGTGATGACTCATCATGAGACCCCACCCCCTCTGGAGGAGGACAACATCCTGGACAGTTACATGGAGGAGGACAACCTGTGGACCAGATGGACTTCATCCTACTAGCGTCATCATGGTTACAGCAGGACCCTCAGTGGAGGGGTGGCAGGTGAGAGGGAAGTCAGCTGATAGATGTTGAATCAGAGAGGATGGTCCAAGTGAGGACAGACCAGTCCACTGACCTGCCTCTCAACCAGAAACAGGCACCAACAGCAGGAGGGTGGAGGTCGCCAGGGGAGGGTGTAATACCTGTCCAGACAGCAGCAGTGAGCAGCGACAGTGGACTGGTTAGACTGCAGGTCAGTGGACTGGTTAGACTGCAGGTCAGTGGACTGGTTAGTCTGCAGGTCAGTGGACTGGTTAGACTGCAGGTCAGTGGACTGGTTAGACTGCAGGTCAGTGGACTGGTTAGTCTGCAGGTCAGTGGACTGGTTAGACTGCAGGTCAGTGGACTGGTTAGTCTGCAGGTCAGTGGACTGGTTAGTCTGAAAGTCAGTGGACTGGTTAGTCTGCAGGTCAGTGGACTGGTTAGACTGCAGGTCAGTGGACTGGTTAGTCTGCAGGTCAGTGGACTGGTTAGTCTGCAGGTCAGTGGGCTGGTTAGACTGCAGGTCAGTGGACTGGTTAGTCTGCAGGTCAGTGGACTGGTTAGACGGCAGGTCGGTGGGCTGGTTAGACTGCAGGTCAGTGGACTGGTTAGACTGCAGGTCAGTGGACTGGTTAGACTGCAGGTCAGTGGACTGGTTAGACTGCAGGTCAGTGGACTGGTTAGTCTGCAGGTCAGTAGACTAGTTAGACTGCAGGTCTGTGGACTGGTTAGACTGCAGGTCAGTGGACTGGTTAGTCTGCAGGTCAGTGGACTGGTTAGTCTGCAGGTCAGTGGACTGGTTAGACGGCAGGTCAGTGGGCTGGTTAGACGGCAGGTCAGTGGACTGGTTAGACGGCAGGTCAGTGGACTGGTTAGACTGCAGGTCAGTGGACTGGTTAGTCTGCAGGTCAGTGGACTGGTTAGACTGCAGGTCAGTGGACTGGTTAGTCTGCAGGTCAGTGGACTGGTTAGACGGCAGGTCAGTGGGCTGGTTAGACGGCAGGTCAGTGGGCTGGTTAGACGGCAGGTCAGTGGGCTGGTTATACGGCAGGTCAGTGGGCTGGTTAGACTGCAGGTCAGTGGACTGGTTAGACTGCAGGTCAGTGGACTGGTTAGACTGCAGGTCAGTGGACTGGTTAGTCTGCAGGTCAGTGGACTGGTTAGACTGCAGGTCAGTGGGCTGGTTAGACTGCAGGTCAGTGGGCTGGTTAGACGGCAGGTCAGTGGACTGGTTAGACTGCAGGTCAGTGGACTGGTTAGTCTGCAGGTCAGTGGACTGGTTAGACTGCAGGTCAGTGGACTGGTTAGTCTGCAGGTCAGTGGACTGGTTAGACTGCAGGTCAGTGGACTGGTTAGACTGCAGGTCAGTGGACTGGTTAGTCTGCAGGTCAGTGGACTGGTTAGTCTGCAGGTCAGTGGACTGGTTAGACGGCAGGTCAGTGGGCTGGTTAGACGGCAGGTCAGTGGACTGGTTAGAAGGCAGGTCAGTGGGCTGGTTAGACGGCAGGTCAGTGGACTGGTTAGACTGCAGGTCAGTGGACTAACTAGACGGCAGGTCAGTGGACTGGTTAGACGGCAGGTCAGTGGGCTGGTTAGACGGCAGGTCAGTGGGCTGGTTATACGGCAGGTCAGTGGACTGGTTAGACTGCAGGTCAGTGGACTGGTTAGACTGCAGGTCAGTGGACTAACTAGACGGCAGCATCACTCACAGACTCAAGTGTTGAATTTAAAAAGTAGCTGTGAGTCTGATCAGACCCCGCCCACAGAGAAAACTCCACCCCTCATTTGAATATAACAGTGAAATAACAGAGTGAAATGTAAAACAGAGTTAAAAAATAAAAGTCCCTGAAATACATAAAACAGCTTTACAAAATAAAAGTGTCACACAATAAAACACCATTATGAAATAAACAGTACAGGAATTTAAAAATGAATAAACAATACAGAAATAAATGAAACTGATTGACAAAAAAAATCTCTATTAAACTGTTTTTTATACATTTTATTTTTATTTCAAGGGGACCTTATTGTATTTAATGGAGTATTTACTAATTGTTTATTAATAACAGCATTTAATTTATTTATTTAAATTTGACTAAAATGGCTTTCCATAGTTTATCCTCAAAACGCGATCAGAGAGGGAGTGTGTGAGAGACAGACAGACAGAGAGAGAGCATTTTAACTTAGTGTTAGCAGTAGCTAGCACACCACAAATAAAAAAAACTCAACACATTAAAAACAAACTGGAGCCCAGACCTGCATTTATTTGGCACCTTTTATTAAACATTCCTCTATTAAAATATATTTTAAACATAAGGTATTAAAAGTGTATTTTCTATAAATACCAAAAGGCGTCTCTTTTAACTAAATGTCACAAAGAGTCAGGTTTTCCCTTTTTTAAAAGACCAGAGTTAATGAAGAAGCTTGATGGCAGATTTCACAGTGAGAAGAGCCTGAAGAGCCTGGCCTGAAGATGAAGCAGAACTTTCTGCTTCGGCATGTTTCCTACAACTAAAGTCCCTGTCATAAATGTACCCCACACTACCTAAACATCCAGAAACACATCATGGCCCCAAAACAAACTAATAAAAACATAAAACCACGGGTGGAGCTTCAGATGCAGATCCAGCGCTGCCCCAGGTTCACATATCTCAGAGCATTAAAACCCTAAAACGCCTGACAGCTGGAACAGGACTTTCAACAGCTGTTTACATCACTCCAACCTGATCTAAGATCAGATCAAACCTTCAGAGTCCAGCGGCCTTGGCAGACTGGAGGGCAGAGCAACGTCACCTCACAGCTCATCTGGGTCATTCTGCAGTGGCTTCTAGCACTTATCTATAGTGAAGACCACACCCACTGGTGACATCTCACAAAGTGGGTGGAGCCTCAAGAAACAGGAAGCAGTCCTCTGAACTGGCCAGTCAGATCAGGAGAGCCACTGTTGCTGGTTGAGCAGCTAATCGTCAGGTCTTTAAAACAACTCTTGATCTAAAGATTCACACTACTGTGTTGGAGCTAGAATTACTGTTAGCTAACCTCTACTGCGTGGTACTGTACTAGGGCCAGAATTAAGACTATTGCGCCCCCTGCTGTGGCTACAGCCTTATAGCAGGAGGGTTGATCTATTCTGAAGGCAGCTGCTGATCTGACCAATGATAGGCCGGCACCGGTAACTGAGCTGCTGCTGCTAAATGAGAGGAAGACTACTCACTAGTGTTAGCATTAGACAGACTGGATTAGACATCATTTTAATTGGAAATTTAAATGCAACTCTTTTGTGTTTCTTGCACAAACCAAACAGACAAACCAGAGCTAACCTTTTCCCATTGTTTTCAGGGTAAATGCATGTGGAGTTATACTGATTTATACTGTTATGTCAGGTGTTTTTGATATTATTTTCTATTGATTTGATCATTTCTCTTAAGTAAATTTAACACAAATTCTTAAATGAGTTTTGCTGAAGTTGAACCTAAATTTAAATACAGGAAAAATGATCCTGTTAATTAAAAACTTTTTTTTTTATCCAAACACCTAAAAGTCAGTAACCACAAGTAACATCACACTATAAAGACAACCCAAGATACTGAGACGTGATGAAACTCCATTTCGTCATGCTAAGAAAAGTTTAGTTAAAGGCACACTATGCGACTTTATCATGTTTTAAATCTTTTCCTTGAGCCAGTATGAGACGAGATAAACTTTATTCATCACTCGGGACAGATCCCTTTGGAAAATTCAGAGGTCTGTGCTAATCTGACCCTTTACAGTTTAATGAAAAGTCCCTCAGCCCCATCTCCTGCTTGGATCCAGAATACCTCGTTTGTAACTTCTGAGTCTCTGGTCTGGTGCAAACGGGCACTAGGTAGTGCTAAAAAACAAGCCAAAACTGCATGGTATGCCTTTAAGAGCCACTAGCCTCTCCAGTGCTAACATTAGTGAGCATTCTCCTTCTCATTTACCAGAGGAGGCCAGTCAGTTACTGGTGCCAGCCTATCGTTGATCAGATTGGTAGTTGCCTTCAGAACAGGTATGCCTCCTGCTAATAGGTTATAGCCACAGTAGGGTTAGGTCAGGTGGTCCTGGTAGTACACCAAAAACCTCTAAAGTTATGATGTGTTCAATTTGTCCTCGGAGGTCAGAACTCAGAACTGGGAATGACATCACACCCGAGTTACAAGCCTTCCAGTTTGCAAAGCTGGAAAAGTCGGGATCCCAAAGTACAGTTGTATTTCTTCTGGTGTTTGGTTCACACACAAACACATCGCTGTTGTTGTCTTTGTTAGCAGCACATATTCAAAAATGTGTTTTAGATTTTACTCATTCGCTCATGCACACCCTCAGAATTCATTAGTCAGAAGATAAACAGCATTAGCCTACAGGTAATTCTGAACTCAGACACATCCAGACAAGCAGGTCTTGCTAAATAAATAAACATGTTTTCACAGCATTTAACTGTTCCTGAGAGGAGTCACCATCTATAAAGGCAAGAGAGCATATTTCGAATCCAACGTACCACGGCCCCTCCCAAAACCCCACCCCCGTTTCTATAGCCCCACCTCGACAAGCGCTCACACGGCGCGTCACTCCATTCTCTAAGCCGGGCAGAAACTGTGCAACTCCTGCTCAAACTATGATTACATCACAGGGTTCAATCATTCACAGCTCACACATCATGTTCTCACACTGTAGAGGCTCTGAGACCTGACTGTCCCTGTGATTATGATACTGTAGTGTGTGTGTGTGTGGCCGAGTGGCAGGAGGAGGAGTGAGTCGCTGATTGCAGCTGAGTGGGATCACCTGTGCGGGTTGAGAGGAGATAAAGGAGGCAGGATGCAGGCCGGGAGGAGTCTGGGGAGCAGGGCTTGGTGTCAGCTGAATCGGGTTGCGGCCCAACCAAGTCAACTGTCATAGCACTCGCGGGCAGGGCGGGTGCCGTTCGCATGCTGTTTAGGGCTGCCGGCGGTGAAGACAGTTAGGGGCTCAGGGACAGGTTCCAGCGATAGGCAGGGACACCGATAGTTAGCGGGGACCATAGGAGTGCGTTCTACTGCTCTCCAGCGAAGGACGATCCTCCTGCAGTCTGTGGAGGATCCCAGGGCGCAGACTCCAGCGGCGGACGTCACGCAGAACCGCTGGATCGAACTTTTGCCTGAGACGTGCCCAAGCTCAGACCCCAGGGCGGGGTCTTGAACAGCGGAGGAGCTAAGTGGTTTTAACTTTTCTATTTGAACTTTTAATTTTTGTGTGTGTTTTAACCTGCAGCTACTGGGGAAAGTTAGTGGGACAGCAGGACAGGAAAAGGGGGAGGGGCTACCAGTAGTGGCTCCTTTAGGTCACGGTGTGTGTGCTGTGTGTTTGCTGTGGTGTGACGGTTTGAACCGGGTGCCGTGGTTGCAGTGCCCCCTGTGGGATGTGGGTGTGGTTTGGCTCCGTGGAGAGCCCTGACACCAGTGAGAGCAGTGCCACTAACTGGGCCCGAGCCTGAAGTCGGTCTGACTGGACCCTGCTTTACCTTCGTGTAAGCTGCCATAATTTATTGTTAATAAAAAGGTATTGTTGTAAACTTAAACTCCTCCATTGTCTTAGCGTGCCTCCTTTTGCAAATCACACTCAAACAAAAAGGTTTTATTACAATACGTTGGTCTGTAGCAGCTAACTGCTGCTGGACTGAAGCTGAAGAGCCCGGAAATGAGGAAACGCTCTCGGTCCAGAATGAGTGCTCGACCAAAATAAACGCGTATCCTTGGCAAACCTTGCCATTCTGTGAGGAGAAATGTTTAAAAATAAAAATAAATCCCTCAGTAGTCGGGGAATGGATGACTTTTTAGCAGAAATGAGCTCCGAGTCCTCCATGACGGCTGAGACTGTAAACAGGAAGATACAGAACGTCCTGTACGAGAGCGCCCCCTACTGCTACAGGTTTGCTCGAAGCGTGTGCACGTTGACTGACAGCCGACAATGCAGAAAATTTAATTTTATTGGCTGAAAAAGTTTGCCGGTCAGAGAGAATGCAAAGGGGTCTAAAGGAGGAAGGAGGGGGTCTTCATCAGAATAACAGATGTTGTGGAACTCAACCCATAGATCGTAGTTTAGACCTGAAATATCATTTAAAACATTTAGAAAACTTTGACACATAGAAAAATAATCCACATGTCTGCTTTATTACGGAGTACAATGGCACTCGGGCTACGAGTTCTCCGACTTTCCACTTTCCGACTTTGGACTGGGCGTTCCAGTTTATTTTTTCAACGCGGAACTTGTATTTTCAGACTTCCGAGGACAAATAGAATCCAGCATTAGAACACTATATTACCTGTTAGCTAACCTCTACAGTTAGAACTCTATATTACCTGTTAGCTAACCTCTACAGTTAGAACTCTATATTACCTGTTAGCTAACCTCTACAGTTAGAACTCTATATTACCTGTTAGCTAACCTCTACAGTTAGAACTCGATATTACCTGTTAGCTAACCTCTACAGTTTAGCATCACACCGTTGTTTTGTTTGTTTTCACTGAACGTCTGCTAAAAGCTAGTCTGAATAAAGAGCTAGTCTAAGTGAATGGCTAATCTGAGCTAACCCAACAAGTAGCAGCTGATCAGGTGGACTGATAATGCAGCAGCACAGTAATTCCAATGAAACAAACTAAACAAACAGTTTAATACTAAATTGTAGAGGTGAGGTCCTTACTGTAGATAAATACCTATAGAAGGCTACTTCAGAATGACCCAAGCATCTGTTTAAACTGCTACAAGACTGTCAGCTGTTTCTGAATATAAACCCAGCATTTGGTCTTCTGCAGTCTCACCCAGTTCTAGCAGACTTACAGTAAATACAGCAGAGCACGAGTATGAGGTCCATCAGTAAAGGCTTGGCAGTCTGGAGGTTAGACGCCCACAGCTGTCTTGTTCCTACAAACATAAAACTGCTTCCTATAAGTGTTCTAACATTTCACAAACCCAAGGGCTCAACCCCCGATTCTGGGTCACCACTGGAGGTGCAGGTGGGGGTGCTGATGTAGCTGACATAGTAACTCCTCTTCTGTTGGTTCTTGAATCTGTTCTCTGCCAACAAAAGGCCATAGATTGAGAGAAACAGTTGTGTGTTAATCTGGTGTGTATTCAACAGGTGTGTGTTCTGTTGACCTACTTGAACATGGACTGAACAGAAGTCTCATATCTGATCTTCTCCACATCTGTAACAGAGCAGCTGTGACTGCGGTCCCACTTGTAGATGAAGTTCTGTCACGCAACAAAAAAAATTAAATTTACTGATTTGACAGACATTTCCTTCATTCTGAAGAATGACTGTGTAAAAGTTTGCTTCATGAGCAGCCTCTGTTTAGAGAAAGGGAGACTTCAGGGATAGGGAGACTTCAGGGATAATGAGCTAACAGCTGTTTAAAGCTAACAGCTGACCTGAGCTAATAGTTAACTGTTCATTAACAGCTCGTCTGAGTTTACAGCTAGTCCAAGCTAATGGCTAATCAGAGATCGCTCAAGTTTGAGCTAGTTAGCTAACAGGTAATATAGTGTTCTAACTGTAGAGGTTAGCTAACAGGTAATATAGTGTTCTAACTGTAGAGGTTAGCTAACAGGTAATATAGTGTTCTAACTGTAGAGGTTAGCTAACAGGTAATATAGTGTTCTAAACGTAGAGGTTAGCTAACAGGTAATATAGTGTTCTAACTGTAGAGGTTAGCTAACAGGTAATATAGAGTTCTAACTGTAGAGTTTAGCTAACAGGTAATATAGAGTTCTAACTGTAGAGGTTAGCTAACAGGTAATATAGTGTTCTAACTGTAGAGGTTAGCTAACAGGTAATATGGTGTTCTAACTGTAGAGTTTAGCTAACAGGTAATATGGTGTTCTAACTGTAGAGTTTAGCTAACAGGTAATATAGTGTTCTAACTGTAGAGTTTAGCTAACAGGTAATATAGAGTTCTAACTGTGGGTGTGGTCACAAACATCCCACAAACACAGCTCCCTTTGCTTTATTTAGCTGGTATTTTCCTTCCTAATATGGCTGACTTGTTGCTGCATGACTGGACTGAAACAGTCTTGTATTTAGGTATACAAGTCTGTTGCAGAGAGTTTTATCACATCTACAGTCATCTGTTGGGGCAGTAACATCAGAACCAGAGATCAGCTGATAAAGAAGGCGGGGTCTTTTCTGGAGCCTCTAGAGCTGATTGGACAAAGGAGAATGCTTCATAAAATGAACATGATCAACAACCCTGAGCATCCTCTACACAAGACAGTAACGCTACAGAGTGTCTTCAGTCAAACGTTCTTTAGATCAGCTGCAAAACAAAATATCCTTTCTGACCACAAATAGAACATCAATAATCATTCTTTAAAAAAACTGAAATGAGTTACTGAAAACTCTAGTTTCCCTCTGGGATTAATACATATTTTTGATTGATTTATGTCTCTTCCCCCCGTGCCCAGGAAAGCCTACCAAACCCTGACCTTCAGAGAGAAACAGACCCAAATGTTTGCAAACCTCAAAGAGCTGAAGCAATGTTGGAAAGAAGAGAGAACCAGAACTCCTTCAGAACCATGTGACACACTCAGCAGGTCCTATAAGCTGTCATGCTTCAACAAACTGCTGCAGAAGGAGGATCTACCCTGGTTCTAGGAATGGACTTAGCTTTCTACATTCTGCATCTGCTTCATGCTTTATGGTTGAATAAATAATGAGAGTGAGTTAAATAGTTGATTGGAGGCTGTAATGACATAGTTTTAAGACCAGAACTGCATCAGCAGCTTGGCCACCCTGTGTGAGTTCTGCAGACATACAGTAAATGATGATGTGAGTGAACTGACCTCTAGAATGAGCGCCACAAACAAGTTGACCCACATCACAGAGGAAGTCAGCCACCAGCACACAAAGTAGAGTTTGGACCACCTGGGACAAATAAATCATCATCATTCTCCTCACAGGGACCACCACAGTCCTCTTTAGATGCTGCCTGTGAGGCAGTTCTTACTCTGAGGTGTATCGGCTGTAAGCGTCTAAGAAGGCCTGCCAGTTGTTCACTACCATCACGTCGTACAGCAGAATGATGGCTGCCTGATCAGAGGAAAGGATTCAAGTTATTTATCAAACAGATTACATACAGGTGACTTCACTACATCATCTGGTGTTTCATGATGACAGTTATAATCTCCGATCATCAGCTCCACGTCAACAACTTGATACAAACTGATGTTTGTGATTAAACTGGATCCTCTGCAGTCAGAAGTCTTTAGGTCAGACCAGATGTCTGTGTTTAAGTAGGAAAGAGAAATAAAAGTCGAGGTGGAGCATCAGACCACTCAGCTCGACTTGACCAAGGTTTGAGGTTTCCTGATGGAACTACAGAGCTGCAGCCTGTCTGAACATGACAAAGTGAGTGTTGTGCTGCTCCTACCCACAGCTAAATATCACACAGTAGAAAAGTATTCAGATTTCAATCACAGTCACACAAAAACATCAAACCTGAGCTTTAAGACCTGCAAAGTGAATGCTAGGGGAGTGAAGCCAACAGACATCCATCAGACTCGACTCACAGCAAAGTCATCAAAGTTGTTCGGCCAGTAACCCAGCTGTTCATATGTTCCACAGTCCACAGTGAAGTTAGACGTCATGTTCTCAATGGAGGGCACACTAGGACAAACAAACACATACACACATCAGTGACGACCTCTCAGCAAATTGGTATAATAATCTGGTATTAAAAACAACTCTAGCTCTAAAAAGTCCCACTGATCCGTTAGAACTCTATTCTACCTGTTAGCTTAAAGCGGCACTCCGGAGGATTTCATCAGGAGAGCAGTTTTTGAATCTAGCGTCCAAAGGCTCCTCCTCAAAACATCTCGACACGCGCGTCCGGTCGCGTGTGCGCGCGTGCACGGGGCGCATATACTTCGGACATGAACTGTACAGCTCAATGTGTAGGGTTTAATCACTCACAGTTCACAATCTTATTCCAACAACACTACGAGGGTCTGATGAGCCCTCTCTGTCCCTGCTGCTTCTGATATTAGCTCTGTTAGCAGAGAGCTGCTGCTGGACTCTGAAGCTGAACTTGACTCGGCCCTGGATGAACTTTCTGACCAAAATAAACGCATAACCCTGTCAAGCCTTGCCATTCTGTGAGGTGAAAGGTTTAAAAATAAAAATAAATCCGTCTTTAGCTGGAGAATGGGTAGGTTTTTAGTAGAAATGAGCCGTGAGTCCTCAGTGAACGGCTGAGACGGCAGAGAAACACACAGAGCGTCCTGTACGACAGCGCCCCCTACTGGTACAGGTTTGGTCGATGCGCGTGCATGTTGAGAGAATGCAGAAATTTGAATTTCATTGGCTGAAAAATGTCGGCGGCAAGAAATAATGGAAAGGGGGCTCTAGGAGGAAGGAGGGTCTTCATCAGAATGACAGATGTTGTGGAACTCAACCCATAGATCATAGTTTAGACCTGAAATATCATTTAAAACATTTAGAAAACTTTGATACAGAGAAAAATGCTCCAGAGTGCCGCTTTAACTCTACAGTTAGAACTCTATATAACCTGTTAGCTTAACTCTACAGTTAGAACTCTATATTACCTGTTAGTTAACCTCTACAGTTAGAACTCTATATTACCTGTTAGTTAACCTCTACAGTTAGAACTCTATATTACCTGTTAGCTAACCTCTACAGTTAGAACTCTATATTACCTGTTAGCTAACCTCTACAGTTAGAACTCTATATTACCTGTTAGCTAGCCTATACAGTTAGAACTCTATATTACCTGTTAGCTAGCCTATACAGTTAGAACTCTATATTACCTGTTAGCTTAACTCTACAGTTAGAACTCTATATTACCTGTTAGCTTAACTCTACAGTTAGAACTCTATATTACCTGTTAGCTAACCTCTACAGTTAGAACTCTATATTACCTGTTAGCTTAACTCTACAGTTAGAACTCTATATTACCTGTTAGCTAACCTCTACAGTTAGAACTCCCTTCATCTGAGACCCTGAAGACCCACCAAGATGGGCGGGGCTTAGAGAAGCTCTGCTCCCCAACTGCCCCGTCCATTTGAAAGTAAAGTTTAGCTTCAGGAGGTTGGATGAGGGGTGGAAGAACAACAGCTGACCTTAAAGTAAGGGTCAGTTTGACCGATGCAGAGCATTGACATGTTATTGGGGTGGGTATAACTCAGTTGGTAGAGTGGCTGGTCTGGCAACCGGAGGGTCACCGGTTTGATCCCAGCTCCATCTGGGTTACATTGATGTGTCCTTGGGCAAGACACTTCACCCACCATGCCTACTGGTGGTCAGAGGGACTTGGAGGTGAATGGCATCACTGCCTCTGTCAGTGTGCCCCAGGACAGCTGAGGCCACGACGTGGCTGATCACCATCAGTGTGTGAATGACTGTTGTGTTGTACAGTGCTTTGGGGAGTGGAGAACACTAGAAAGTGCTTTATAAAGACAGAACATTTACCATTTACCATATTGAGATGTAATAATGATTCAGAGTGGATAGAAAGCTGAATATAGGACCTTTAAGGCATGTGACGCTATAATTCTCTCTGACCAACTGTGCAGATTCACCTTAGTGTTCCAAAGAGCAGATCTCAGCAGTTCTGTTCCATCATTCTAAAAAACTCATGTTTTATTTACTATAATAAAAACTCACAAACTGTCTAAAACCATAAACACAGTTTTATGATGAAGCTCCTTAGTGGAATTCACCTGAAAGATGAAAGTCTGTGTGGCGTTCCTACCTGGACTCAGGAGGAGGTTTAATGGCGCCCTCAAACAGCCAGATCCCAAATACAGCAAACACATAGTAAACGACCTACACACAAACAGCAGGCATTGGGTTAACAGTGGACATTTATCATTTCATTTTAGAAAACTAGTGGAGGCTTGAATTGTTAATCAGCCAATCTTGTAACTCCTTAAGTAGGTAAACATGTTTCAGATGAAGGTCTTCCACCAATAGAAATCCAGTTCTAAAACTAGACTCTGCAGTGCATCACTGTGACAGATAGGGGTCAGGGTGAGATCACTCACCACCAGCACTCCTGCAAACGCCCGTAGGTTCTTCACCAGGTCCAACAGCGTGCTGGCCACCAGAGCCATGATCTGCAGAAGAACGAGGCAGAAGCACCAACATGAGTCTCTGTTCAAGCTTCAGGCAAGAGGATCTCACCGTTAGCTGCTGAGGAACACAGCTGTACTGGGAACAGCAACATTATCCACATAAAACACCTTGAAAATATATTTACAGAGAAAAGGTCATTTTATTCAGGAAACCTTAAACCAACATGTTTTTACTGGTTCTGGTTATAATTCAGAGGTTTGACAGTGTAAGGTGTCCATCACTACGCTCACTGAAGGTGTTCCTATTTACAGTACTGTTACAATGTAAACAGTCCGTTTGTAAAGGGCTTTTCTAATTCATGGACTCCACTACGGTCATTCATCCACTCTGATGGCAGGAAGCTACATTGTAGCTACAGAAGCGAAGCTGCCAGACACACCTAGACGCACCTCCAGACCCTCCTACAGGCGTTGTGGGTGAAGAGCCTTGTAGAAGGATGCAATGACAACGTGACCCTGGAGCTGGGACAAAACTCACAACCCTCCGCTTACAAGATGGCCGCTCTACCTACTGAGCTACTGGCCTTAAGAACTAAAGAAGAAAAAATAATTATTGACTTTCCTTTCTGATACAGGCTGGTTATAACTTAGGTTATGCTGACTCATCCTTTAGTTAGAGTTATCCTGGGTTATGCTGACTCATCTCTTTAGTTAGAGTTATCCTGGGTTATGCTGACTCATCTCTTTAGTTAGTTATCTTGGGTTATGCTGACTCATCTCTTTAGTTAGTTATCTTGGGTTATGCTGACTCATCTCTTTAGTTAGTTATCTTGGGTTATGCTGACTCATCTCTTTAGTTAGTTATCTTGGGTTATCCTGACTCCCTTTTTGAACTGAATGCATCAGGAGGTTCAGTGTGAACAGAACAGCCCCCTGTCTGTCGGGTACCTTAATATTTGGGATGACGCGCAAGAAGCGGAACACAATCAGCAGGTTGACCAAACGAACCATTTCCCACAGAGACATCACACCACGAGAGGAGGGATCCCTGTAGAGAGACAGACACATTTTTTTATTTTGATCTGAGATATGATATTTGAAAGTTATCACTTGTTTTCTCATTTAATCATTAATAATCAGGCTTAAATCTTTTGCTCCCTAAACTGTTTTGATATCTTCAGTTAAGGCTTCCGTCTAGACAGCTTGTATGTAGATGAGCTGAACATTAATGTGCTTGGGTCCAATCAGAACGGACATGTGTGTGAGGATCATTTACATTTGTCAGCCGTTGTGTTTAAGGTACAAGAAGCATCGCAGATGTTCCTTCATCTACGACCTTCAGAAGCATGTTCACTGTGTAACGTAAACACCTGAAACCAGCCACCGACTCGTAGAAGAAATGCTTAGGATGGGTTCCATCAGATCATGGATACAAGCTGCCAAAATGAGTTTCCTCCTCAGGGCTCAGCCTTAGAGACAGGGCGAGGAGCTCGGACATTCTGGAGGGACTCAGAGTAGAATTACTGCTCCTCCATATGAGCCAGCTGAGATGGTTCATCTTGTCAGGATGACTCCTGGACGCCTCCCTGGGGAGGTGTTTCAGGCATGTCCTGCCGGTAGGAGGCCACCGGGTCAACCCAGGACATCCTGGATCTCCAGGTTGGACAGGGAACCCCTGGGCGTCCCAGCAGAGAAGCTGGTAGTGGTGGCGTGGGAGAGGACAGTCTAGGATCCCCTACTTGAGATTCTGTCCCCACAACCCGGACCCAGATAAGCAGAGGAAAGCAAGGTGAGGAAGAACACATGAGAGAGAAGCAGACTGGAACCAGGAACTCACCAGTAGGACTCAGGAAGTCTGGAGGTGATGAATATGGAGACCTGAAGGACCTGAGGGACAGAACAGAGACATCAATAAGCTCAGTGTAAAAGCATTATAGATCAGCTACATGTGGCACAACCACCAACATCTGATCAGCTCTAACTGGGCAGAACCAATGTGGTTCTGACAGGTCCAGGAGATCCAGAGGCTTCATGACACCATTAAAATCATGTGACATATTTTCATTCAGATTCTCATTTTTATCCTGTTCAGAGACGGGATGGGGGGGTGGGGGGTGACTGTTGGTTCTGTGTGTGTGTGTGTGTGTGTGTGTGTGTGTGTGTGTGTGTGTGTGTGTGAGGGTCTACAGTCTGAAATTGTGTCATAAATTCACCATTTTCCATCTCACCAGCTGCTCTGCCAGGTTTCACGTCTCCAAAATGTGCTTACGCAAGGTCCAGAGTTTGCTTAAAGTTAACACATTTTTCCGTTACGTTTTCTTTTATAAATCCCAAAGTTTGCGTAAAAAGTGACCTATGCAACTTTCAGGCTCGTTTTTTGCATAAGCAAGTTTCATAAATGAGCACCCAGGCTGGTAAAAAGATGGTAAGTTCTTCCTCTAAGGCTGTATGCATCAGAGGAGGTGCGTTCTTGGCTTCACATAGTGACTCTTTAGAGGAGAATTTGACATTACTTTGAGGACTCCAAAGACCACTTCAGGACAGGAGTCCTGTCGATGTGTGGAGGCAGGAGCAGTGACCTCTCAGTGAGAGGGCCTTTCAGGGCTGCTACAAGTGTTACTTCATAAACATATTCTAAATATTATTAGTGTTATGTTTATAACATTAATAAAGTCTGATTTGAAGGAAGTAGAGTTTGTCTATGTGTCAAATCATTAACGTTATGGTCAAAGTTAGCACCCCAAAAAGTCACAATAATCACCTATAAAGTCCTCACACTACATATTCTTATCTCGTATGAATGTTTACATTTTGTTTGTTAAATAAAATATCCGACTGGTACAATGGTGTGTGTTTATTGTATGGTGTGTTGATTGTATGGTGTGTGTTTGTGTGTGTGTTTATTGTATGTTGTGTGTTTATTGGTGTGTTTGTTGTATTGTAGAGTGTAAATCTTGAATCAGATTCTATCCTAAAAGTAGTTTTATTGGGACTTTTTGAGGATAAATCCTGAAGAAGAGAGTCTTTATTTTGCTCTGATCAGAGGTCAGTTTCCTCCTAAGTGTGTGGAATGAGCAGCCTTACCAGTAGCAGGATAGTGAGGAAACCATCAAACACGTTGTTCCTGTAGGACAGGTAACCTCTCCAACCAAACGCAAACACCTTCACAGCCAATTCAAAGAGGTAGTAGAGGATGAAGCACAAGTTGATGACCTGGTGGAGGTAACACCATTAGATACTGACCTCCAATAGATGAGGCTTTATTGGTAGAAAGGATTCAGAATCAACCTAAATCACCTCCAGCAGATAGTTGTCTCGTTTTGCCGTCGACGTTTCCGAGTTCAACACTAGGAAAATCTGAAACACAAAAACAGTTCACAGCCTAATGCACAGAGAGTTTAGTGTGCTTGTTTGTGTGTCTCTAAGTATGTGAATGAGCCAAACTTACACATATGCACGTGACATTGGCCAAAGCAACCAAGTTACCAAGCAGGGTGAGATAGTGATGGCTGAAGACAACCTGCAGCCTCTGCAGGGCTGGTGATGAGTACTGAGGCAATGGAGGGTGCTGCAACACACACACACACACACACACACACACACAGTCAGCACACACGGTACCCTTCCAACCTGGTGGACCTCTCTGAGAAAAGTTCTACCTCCTTGACGCAGTCTTTATCCAGTTCATCAAAGATCTTCCTGAACTGCTCCTGGTCCACGTAGCCCACGTCTGCATGCCGTTGTGCCGCCTGTTGGAGCACCAGAGACCCAACAGATCCATCAGAGGCCCAATGAGGTGCACAAAGCCCTCAAACTTCTAAACACCTCAGCATCTCTAGGACCCAATCATCTTGAGCTCTATTTCCTAAAACTAGCAGCAGACTTTTGCCTCGCCTCTGACTCACCTGTTCAACCTCATTCTGGCCACAAATGAAATTCCACCAATCTGGAAAAAGCTTTTGCTCTTCCACTGTTAAAAGGTGGTGACCCAATACTCTTGAACAATTAAAAATCAATTTCCAAATGATCTGCCCTGGCCAAACCTCTGGAATCACTCATCAGAACTCAACTAAAGGAGTTTCTTTCTGATAATAATATCTGATCTGATTTTCAGTCTGGTTTCAGGAAGCAACATAGCACAACCACCGCAGCATTAAAAGTAGTCAATGACGTCATCACCACTCTGGACAGGAAGCATCATTGTTCATAGACCTCGCTAAAGCTTTGACACAGCTGATCATACATTACTGGAGCATAGACTCACTGCATGTGGACTCTCAAATCAAACAGTAAAAGGGTTTCACAACTACCTCTCAGATCGGACTCAATGTGTGAAGGTTGACTGGTTCTCATCACAAACACTCACCATCACTAAAGGAGTACCTCAAGGATCAGTTCTCGGACCTCTACTATTCATTCTATACATCAATAACATAAATCAGAACATCTTAAATGCACCTGCACATTTCTGTGTTGATACAATTATCTACAGGTCTGCACCCTCACCAGTACAACATAATCTCCTTAATCTAAAACTCATCCTAAACTCAGACTAAACCAAATTCCTGCTGTTCTCAAACACCAGATCCAACTCCCAAATCCTACCGCAAATCTCCACCCTACAGGGAATTCAGACAGAATCTGTTAACCAATAGAAATATTTTGGAATCTGGACTGACAATACACTTTCATTTGCCTACCATATCAAACAGCTTGTAAGTCGACTTAGAGCTAGGCTGGGTTTCTTTTTTTTGGGGCTCGTCTGTCCATTGAGGCCTGGAGGAGGCGTGTTGCTGCCACATTCATGCCACTGTTGGACTATGGCGGTGTATTGTACATGCACTCATCAGCTCAGAGTCTAAGAGCTCTATACGGTCTGTCCTGGAGCTCTGAGGTTTATCACTGGCCTCAGAGCTCTCACACATCACTGAGTACTTTATGCTCATGTTGGTTGGTCCTCCTTGGAGGCTCGCAGGCTTCAGTATTTACACTTGGCTCCTTTATAAGTGCTTACTGGGTCAGCTTCCTTCCTACTAACAAATCTCTTACTTCTCAGAAATCCACCTGATTAAAGAAAGGCTAAAGAAGTGAGGGCAGGTATTCAGCAGGTTTCTCTGCTTCAACACACCTGGTTTCAGTTAGTGGCTGATTAAAGGCCAGAGCTTGATTACCTGCAGAGCAGGTGATTCAACTATTGATTAA
This sequence comes from Callopanchax toddi, assembly GCA_006937965.1. Classification (NCBI taxonomy): domain Eukaryota; kingdom Metazoa; phylum Chordata; class Actinopteri; order Cyprinodontiformes; family Nothobranchiidae; genus Callopanchax; species Callopanchax toddi. The sequence continues at coordinate 438,365 of SSNR01000238.1, forward strand.
GGTGTGTTGGAGTAAGGTAAGAACTAAAACATGCTGGATACCGGCCCTTGAGGACCGACTTTAGACATCACTGGGTTAAAGAAACAGGTCTACCAGATCCAGACAAAACATCGTCTATATTTCTGACCATCATTTAAAAACAGCTTCCAGCGCTACATTTCTGGTGCGTTCACAACAAAGCATGTGAACAACCATGAATTAAAAATCATTATGTTTCCTCCTGTGTTCAAATGTGTTCAGTACTCATTTTACACTCTGTAAGCCAGTGAGAGTTACTTAATTAATTCAACATCTTTGTCTAAAACTTGTAAAGATGTTTAGTGTCCTTAACCTGGATTCAGTGGCCTCACCTGGTCATTTTAAGGAACTTCTGAATTGAACTTTAACTGAATGATGAATCCGTCAATGGGATGTTTAAATTCTCTCTTTATGGGTTGATTTGTGTTGTTTCAAATCATGTGTCTTTAAATTTGTGTTTATTTGCTGCTTAAGTTGATCAAAACTCCCAGGCATGCGGGAAAATGTTGGCCTGGCTAGCCATCCTTTATGTGCAAATATACACTCACTGGCCACTTTATTGGCTTTATCCATCCAGCCTTGTATCAACGGTTCAGGCTGGTGGTGGTGGTGTCATGGTGTGTGTGTGTGTGTGTGTGTGTGTGGGGGGGGGGGGGGGGGG
>SSNR01000238.1:444195-489900 GCA_006937965.1 Callopanchax toddi
GTCTATAGAGGAGGGTCTATAGAGGAGAGTCTATAGAGGAGAGTCTATAGAGGAGGGTCTATAGAGGAGAGTCTATAGAGGAGGGTCTATAGAGGAGGGTCTATAGAGGAGGGTCTATAGAGGAGGGTCTATAGAGGAGGGTCTATAGAGGAGGGTCTATAGAGGAGAGTTTATAAAGGAGTCTATAGAGGAGGGTCTATAGAGGAGAATCTATAGAGGAGGGCCTATAGAGGAGGGTCTATAGAGGAGAGTCTATAGAGGAGAGTCTATAGAGGAGGGTCTATAGAGGAGGGTCTATAGAGGAGAGTCTATAGAGGAGAGTCTATAGAGGAGGGTCTATAGAGGAGGATCTATAGAGGAGGGTCTATAGAGGAGAGTCTATAGAGGAGAGTCTATAGAGGAGGATCTATAGAGGAGAGTCTATAGAGGAGGGTCTATAGAGGAGAATCTATAGAGGAGGGCCTATAGAGGAGGGTCTATAGAGGAGAGTCAATAGAGGATCTATAGAGGAGAGTCTATAGAGGAGGGTCTATAGAGGAGAGTCTATAGAGGAGAGTCTATAGAGGATCTATAGAGGAGGGCCTATAGAGGAGGGTCTATAGAGGAGGGTCTATAGAGGAGGGTCTATAGAGGAGGGTCTATAGAGGAGGGTCTATAGAGGAGAGTCTATAGAGGAGGGTCTATAGAGGAGAGTCTATAGAGGAGGGTCTATAGAGGAGAGTCTATAGAGGAGGGTCTATAGAGGAGGGTCTATAGAGGAGGGTCTATAGAGGAGGGTCTATAGAGGAGGATCTATAGAGGAGGGTCTATAGAGGAGGGTCTATAGAGGAGGGTCTATAGAGGAGGGTCTATAGAGGAGGGTCTATAGAGGAGAGTCTATAGAGGAGAGTCTATAGAGGAGAGTCTATAGAGGAGAGTCTATAGAGGAGAGTCTATAGAGGAGAGTCTATAGAGGAGAGTCTATAGAGGAGAGTCTATAGAGGAGAGTCTATAGAGGAGAGTCTATAAAGGAGAGCGTAAATATTTTAAATGTTTAGATTAAAACCAAGGTAAGAAATAAGCCCTACAATTAAAATGTTGCCTCCTTCATTAACAAACGGCCCATCTGAACAGCTTTGATCCAGATGATCCTGCTTGTTGTGTCAGAGCTGTAAACTGAAATATGACAAGTTTCCTAAAATCCACTAAAAGACAGGATCTTTCAGAGACATCTGTGGATGAAGCTTTATGAATTTCACACTGAACCATGACAACAACATGTAAAGTAAACTAAGCCTCAGAGTCACAGCGTCTCAAGAAAAGACCTGATGCTTCTGTTTCTCTACCGTCCATTTAACAACCTGAACTGGAGCGTTGTCAGGGACAACCTGAACTTTAACCTCTTCAAGTCAGTCAAAAGGACAGAGATCTAAATAAGCTCTAGTGCAGCTGAGTTCAGTTATTCAACCAGTGAAGGCTTTTCCTTCAATCTGAATTCTAAAGAGCAGAAAAAGGAAATCAACCTGTAATCAGACGGCACTTAGAGTTTAGAGCTCTGGAGGCGGAGTCATAGATGGACACGCCCAGTCTCACCCAGTCAGGAGCATACAGTCTGACTTCCCACTGCTCCTTCCTGTTCCAACATGCCGTGGTTATTCTGACACATCCACTCCTCCAGCCGACAGCAGGAAGAATAAACATCAGCAGCATCAGTTCCTTCTGTCTGACACTCACCAGTAAATATCCTCTGAACTGGTTGTAGATGATGGCAGTCAGCAGGTTCATCAGACAGTAGGTTCCTTCAGGAGGAAAACCAGAAACATCTTCCTTTATAGTTCATCAACAATTACAGCACCTTCAGCACTATTATGACACCTGGTGCTTACCGATGACGCTGAAGGTGATAAAGAAAATGGAGTAGGCTCTGTTGATGGAATAGGCAGGAATCATCACTGGGACAGAGGACATGACCAGTCAGTTCCATCACAGTAACAGAGTTAGGGTCAGTGATGAGTTATTTCACTGATTGTTTACCATCGGGGTTGTTAGCTGTGGTGAGCAGCACCAGCATGGAGGTGAGGGACTGAGGCAAGCTTCTGAAGTGTAACTCCCACTCCCCGTTCTTCTTTGGCTCCTGATCAGAAACAAATCAAACCAAACCTTATTTAGAATCACATGGAAACGCAACGAGCTTTACAGCACTTTACACACAACATCAAGTAAACTAGAAAAGTAGAGTACGAATATACTGTATGTACAGCACGCTCTCAAATATATACACACATTAATACACAAATGCATCAGTACAGGGATATAAACACAAACACATACATTAATTTACATGTATACTCAAACGTGTGTCCACACTCATCAACATTGTGCACATTCTAACCACACACACACACACACACACACACTTAGGTGAACTTACTTCAGTCTTGGCAAACAGCAGCATGCCGATCATGGTGAAGAGGCAGAGGTGCAGCGCCAGCAGCACGATGACGCTGAGGAAGCAAACCAGATGAACCGAGACCTAAAGTCTGTCGCTCTAACAGAGAGCATGGAGGACTCATAAAGGAAGGGATGTAACGTGTTAGCTGTTAGCCACTCACCTGGCTATCTCAGGGAGAGTCCTCTTGATGCATTTCAGAGTCTTTTTCATCAGAGACGAGTTCTGCAGGAGGAAGAAAGGCCGGAGAACTCTCCGGATCCTCAGTTTCTGATTAATGAAAGAAAAACAGAGAATTTGACCTGAATGTTGAGGGATTTCATTATGTTACCTATCATATAACATGTTCACTGAGCTCCACTGGCTACCTTTAGCTGCTCAAATCAAATTCAGGTCTCTAACACTAGCATACAGGGTCCTGAAAGGAACGGCTTGAATCCTCTTGCTAAGGTTTACGTCACAGCTCGGCCCCTCCGGTCATCAAAGGATCATCAGCTAGCAGAGCTGCACCACGCTGGGACAGTCCAGACTCTTCTCATGTGTCGTTCCACGATGGTGGAATGACCTACCAAGATACCAGAGCAGCCTGTCCATCTTCAAGAACCTCCTGAAGACCCAGCTCTTCAGAGAACATCTTCTAGACTAGCTCCTACCTTCACTACTCCTCTGTGCTCTCTCACTCTATCCAGTGTTCTTTCCCCTCATGGTTAGAGACTAGTGTTAGACCATCTTAGTAGTTTGTTTAGGTTAATGTCAGGGTTAGTTGTTTGTTAGCCTCAAAGTCAATTCTTGGTTAAAATATCATTTGTAAGTCACTTTGGATAAAAGTGTCTGCTAAATACATAAACATAAACCCAATGTCACAAAGCAGGAAGACCAAATGAACAGAGACATTAAGAGCAGAGTGCCTCTAGCTACAGGTCTTTCACTGATTGTTGTTTTCTGACAGCAGAGACTCGAGGTGAGGTCAGACCTGACCTGGAGTCCGGAGCAGGATGCCGACACCGATAGAAAGAATCAGTGACATAATGATGATTAGATGCTGTGGAGGTAAATCTGTAGAAGTGGTTTGATTTGGCTCCAGTGTCAGAGTTAATGCTTCTCAGCTGTTTATTAAACTCTGGATCAAACGAGTTAAAACAAGGAGAGCTGTGTTCTAGACGTCTTACCTCATCACACACCATGCTGACGGACAACACCCAGTCGATGACGGACACAGAGAGGACGACGGTGTAGCTGATCAACCATTTGCTTTTCCTGAATTCCTCCCAGCCAATCAGGTAGCTCTAAGAACAAAGCAGACCAAATGAGGCCGCGTTAGGCTCAGAAGAAACACCAAGTCACAGTCTGGATCCACTCTGGATGGAGGGCTGAGGGTCCAGCTCGGATCTAGGATTTCTAAAAGCTTCCAGGTGGACGATCTGTTACTGCTAGTGTGAATTAGTGATGGTGACAACAATAAAGAACAGATATTGTATTGATGACTTCACACCCAACAAAAGAAGAACTCTAACTTCTGAGTTTCAGATCAGCTGACTGGCGTTTTGTCTTTGATGCATCGTGTTCACCTTCACAGCGAGGTCGAGGGAGAAGACGATGAGGCAGAAGATCTCGATGCTCTCAGTGAGCCCACACGGAGGCTCCCAGGCTACAGACCTGTAACGGGGGTCAGAGGACAAAGACAGGGAGGACGGACGCTCCACGAACGCCAGCAGCAACACCATGGCGATGATGGAGCCCAGAAACCTGGTCAGGGGGGACAGAAGGGTTAGCTTCAGCTGAATATGTATATATACACACACACTGTGTGTGAGTGAGCCAGTGTAGAGTTTCCATATATTTCGACCAGCATGTATTTGGTCTGAGAACATGTAAGCTGTGTCACCAGTAATAAAAGCCATGAGGACCTGGACCGTCACATAAACCCTGATCTGTGTGGGGAAGCCTGAACTCACCACTGGCATGTCCTGGAGTAGTACCACCGGTACAGGACCAGAGAGTGGGCGTCCACACGGTGGTTGATGGAACGGTACTGAACACGGCCATGTTGGGTCAAAGCATTCAGAAAACAAACATAAACAACACGTTCAACTAGATCAGTAAAAGGTTACAATGAGATAAGCAGGTTTGGCTTTAGAGATCAATCAGAAGACAGAGTCTAGTAACTAAAAATAACCACAAAACAACAATCTGGATTCAGTATCAGGCAGGACTAAAACCAAATCCCTCAGCACTCACATGAACGGCATCTTCAATAAACACCACGGCCTGCTGGACGTAGAGGCCCCCGTCACCTGAGACAGGAAAACAGACGATGACTGAGGGCAGCGTGTAGCTCAGTAGGTCTGAGGGTCTGCGGTCAGAGAGACCTGGTGGTCAGAGGGACCTGGTGGTGATCAGAGGGACCTGGTGGTGATCAGAGGGACCTGGTGGTGATCAGAGGGACCTGGTGGTGATCAGAAGGACCTGGTGGTGATCAGAGGGACCTGGTGGTGATCAGAGGGACCTGGTGGTGGTCAGAGGGACCTGGTGGTGATCAGAGGGACCTGGTGGTGATCAGAGGGACCTGGTGGTGATCAGAGGGACCTGGTGGTGATCAGAGGGACCTGGTGGTGGTCAGAGGGACCTGGTGGTGATCAGAGGGACCTGGTGGTGATCAGAGGGACCTGGTGGTGATCAGAGAGACTTGGTGGTGATCAGAGGGACCTGGTGGTGATCAGAGGGACCTGGTGGTGATCAGAAGGACCTGGTGGTGATCAGAGGGACCTGGTGGTGATCAGAGGGACCTGGTGGTGATCAGAGGGACTTGGTGGTGATCAGAGGGACCTGGTGGTGGTCAGAGGGACTTGGTGGTGATCAGAGGGGCCTGGTGGTGATCAGAGGGACCTGGTGGTGATCAGAGGGACCTGGTGGTGATCAGAGAGACTTGGTGGTGATCAGAGGGACCTGGTGGTGATCAGAGGGACCTGGTGGTGATCAGAGGGACCTGGTGGTGATCAGAGGGACCTGGTGGTGATCAGAGGGACCTGGTGGTGATCAGAGGGACCTGGTGGTGATCAGAGGGACCTGGTGGTGATCAGAGGGACCTGGTCGAGGTCAGAGGGACCTGGTGGTGGTCAGAGGGACCTGGTGGTGGTCCATGTCCTCTCCACCTCTGTCAGTGTGCTCCAGGACAGCTGAGTCTACAGTGTAGCTGATCACCACAGTGAGTGACTGATGTGTTGTGCAGCGCTTTGGGGAGTGGAGAACTGTAGAAAGATCTATAGAAGGACAGGATGTTTACCATCGTTCTGACAGGTTGATGTACGATAACAACCTGAGCGTCTGAGATGGAGACACCCTCAGTGTGGGCGATGGATGGATGATGGATAGTTTGTGTTTAAACCGACATCATGAAACGCTTCTTGAGTATCTCCGACAGAGAGCTGACCCCTGAGAGGTCATGTGACCATGTTTCCTGGTAACAGCTAAATGACTCAAACACTGTGGTCTGCTGACTCAGCTCATCACAGCAGGATGTGTCACTGTGGAGGTGGAGGTGGAACACCCAGAGGTCCAACCACATCCTCCTAATGACACCTGATGGGTTCAACGTTAACTAGTTCAACTACTTTAGTTCCACTTGTTGAGTTTAACTTATTTAAGTTGAATTACTTTAGTTTAACTAGTGTTGTTTAAACTAGTTTACCATTACAAGTTTAGGTTAACTAGTGTTGGTAAACTAGTACAGTTTAACTAGTGTGGTTTGTACACTTAAACCTAGTTTAGTGTTGTTCATCTAGTTTAGGTTAACAAGTATTGTTTATCTAGTGTAGTTTAGATTAAACCTGATCCTAGAGGAGACCTGGTCCTAGAGGAGAACCTGGTCCTAGAGGAGAACCTGGTCCTAGAGGAGAACCTGGTCCTAGAGGAGAACTGGTCCGTGAGTTCTGACCCCTCAGCTATTAACGGACCTTTAATAACGACCCCGGATCGGAGTATTACCGGACCAGGAGTCCTCTACCACCACGTGACTGAGCACCTGCCCCGTACCTCCTGTGACCGGAACCACCGTCAGCTCACCTGGGTCTAGGTATGAACCCCGCCTGGTACCGTAGACTCCTCTCCTCTCCGAACCGGAACCGTCCCGGTCCGGGCTGTCGGCTAGAAGACGGTCCGTTTCCATCCGCGATCTCTACGACTTGTTGCAGTAACTCCTCTGAAAGTTAAAGTACCGGGTTCGGGCCGAGGAAGTGACCCGGTGGCTCCTCCCTCCCACCGGGTCCAGCAGAACCAGGAAGTTCAAACGAGCCGCGCTGAGAAAAACAGCTGATAGAAGCTGGTTTTACTGCTCTGACCCAGAGGAAGGCTAGCTACCAGAATGTAAACAACCAGTATTACTACTAGTAATACTACTACTGATAGTACTACTACTGCTCTGACCCAGAGGAAGGCTAGCTACCAGAATGTAAACAACCAGTATTACTACTAGTACTACTACTGATAGTACTACTACTGCTCTGACCCAGAGGAAGGCTAGCTACCAGTCTGTAAACAACCAGTATTACTACTAGTACTACTACTGATAGTACTACTACTGCTCTGACCCAGAGGAAGGCTAGCTACCAGAATGTAAACAACCAGTATTACTACTAGTACTACTACTGATAGTACTACTACTGCTCTGACCCAGAGGAAGGCTAGCTACCAGTCTGTAAACAACCAGTATTACTACTAGTACTACTACTACTGATAGTACTACTACTGCTCTGACCCAGAGGAAGGCTAGCTACCAGAATGTAAACAACCAGTATTACTACTAGTACTACTACTGATAGTACTACTACTGCTCTGACCCAGAGGAAGGCTAGCTACCAGTCTGTAAACAACCAGTATTATTACTAGTACTACTACTGATAGTACTACTACTGCTCTGACCCAGAGGAAGGCTAGCTACCAGTCTGTAAACAACCAGTATTATTACTAGTACTACTACTGATAGTACTACTACTGCTCTGACCCAGAGGAAGGCTAGCTACGAGTCTGTAAACAACCAGTATTATTACTAGTACTACTACTGATAGTACTACTACTGCTCTGACCCAGAGGAAGGCTAGCTACCAGTCTGTAAACAACCAGTATTACTACTAGTTCTACTACTGATAGTACTACTACTGCTCTGACCCAGAGGAAGGCTAGCTACCAAACAACCAGTATTACTGCTAGTACTACTACTACTACTGATAGTACTACTACTGCTCTGACCCAGAGGAAGGCTAGCTACCAGTCTTACTACTAGTACTACTACTGATAGTACTACTACTGCTCTGACCCAGAGGAAGGTTAGCTACCTAAACAACCAGTATTACTACTAGTACTACTACTGATAGTACTACTACTGCTCTGACCCAGAGGAAGGTTAGCTTAGCCACCAGTCTGTAAACAAACGGTATTACTACTGGTAATACAACTACTGATAGTACTACTACTGCTCTGACCCAGAGGTTAGCTAAGGTTAGCTTAGCCCCCAGTCTGTAAACAACCAGTAATACTACTAGTACTACTACTGCTGGTAGTACTACAACTACTGATAGTACTACTACAGCTCTGACCCAGAGGTTTGCTAAGGTTAGCTTAGCCACCAGTCTGTAAACAAATTGTACTACTAGTATTAGTAATACTGTAGTACTTGTACTGCTCTGACCCAGAGGTTAGCTAGGTTAGGGTTGGGACCCTGTGGTGTGCCCAGTGCAGTCTGTAGATCTATTCCCTCCATGGTGTCCTGGGTCGACCCGGGGGCCTCCTGCCTGAAACACCTCCCCAGGAGTCCTCCTGACCAGATGAACATCCTCAGCTGGTTCCTCTTGATGTAGAGGAGCGGTGCTTCTACTCAGAGTCCCTCCTGGATCTCTGAGCTCCCCTCTCAGGCTGAGCCCGGCCACCCTGTGGAGGAAACTCATTTCTGTATCCATGATCTGGTTCTTTTACCCAGCTGGGCTCATGACCAGAGGTGAGGACTGGAACAGATCTATGGTCAATCTAGAGCTTCTTTCCAGTCAGCCTGTCCATCTCCCCCCTTCCCTCATCATGAACAAGACCCAGACAAACTAGGGTAGTTTTATTGCCTTTAATAATATTAGTATATTAATACTATTCAAACTATAATTGATCCTTTTTCAGGTTCAAAACTGAAACTCTTTAATGAGCACACACACTGAGATCTGCACCAGAGTTCTGCCTTTGAAGTGGTGATTGATGATGATTCTGATAAATGAATGTAAAACAGCCTAAATGACATCATAATGAACCTAAATCACCTGGACGGCTCTTGTTTCCTCTACACTTTGCTGCTCTTGATTGGTTAATGAGTTGTTTATAATCTCCAGCAGCTGGTGCTTGGTTCTTGTCCTCATCATGATGAAGATGAGGGAGGCATATGACAGGATATGACTCTAATAAGAGGAGAGAGGTCTTCATACTGGACCATTTATTGAAAAACAGGAGTTAAACATGGTTTAGTTTGGGATGTTTCTCTCAGCAGGTGGAGTTGACTAAAAGCTGCTCTCTGACCTCCACCTGACCTTACATAACTGGGATCAACTCTGCTTCTTATTGGTTTGGAGCCTTTGTCGTCATCTGGGACACCTGAGAAGAAGAAAACAAACCAAAGTCAAGTATCCTCATCGTGTCTCCGTCCCCGAGCTGTCCGTCAGACTCACCTGGTCGTCGATGCACCTGAACTGCCAGGTCCAGCGAGTGTTGTAGAGGAAGGGTCGAAGGTCAAAGCGGTTGTCATCAGGACTGTAACTCTCAGCATGGTAGGCTGGGGTCACAGTGGTCATCTTATGGCGATTTGCTGAGTACGTTCTGAAGAAGTGTTTGACCTTCTGGGCCACCTGAGAAAAGACCACCACAATCCCACAGGTCACACAAAGGCCAGGAAGGAAGAGTCCAGTCCTATAAAACCTGGGTCCCTACAGGGTGTTTAGGCTTAGGGGTGGGCGGGATAGACAGTATACGGTAGGAATGACATAAATTAGGCCGACTGTAGAGATTTTGACTCTACGGTCCTACCACGGTAGAGCACGTTGATGAATTACTTAGAGCAGGCTCCAACAGACCTATTCCATCAGAATTATACACCTCCGACTTTTTCAATTATTCTGAACAATTCATGTAATATAGTGTTCTAACCATAGATATATATAAAGGCTAGATGGATCATCCGGGGTTCGACAGCGTAGCTACACGGCGGCCATCTTGTGACAGTGAGCTGACGTTCTGCTCTCTATGGCAGCAGATGGAAGGTGCGTGATGAACTGAACTAAAAACACTCATAACTCGATGAAAAATGAACTGATTTACAAACGGTTTACTTTCTTACAAACCTTATTATGTATAGACTTGAGATATGATACTTTTACAATTTATGAATTTTCTATTATCGTTATATTTTGATATATATTCACAGCCTCTGACGTTTATACTCACTCTCACTCTCACTCTCACTCTCACTCACTCTCACTCACTCGTCTCACTCTGACGTTTATAAAAATGCAAACCGTTTGAAAATCGGTTAAAAATTGAGCAAGTTAGAGGTATTTATTAGTACGTGCTCCATTGACACCAATGTAAGAAAGGGGGCAGCTCACTGTCACAAGATGGCAGCCGGTGTAGTTACATAAGGGTCCATTGACAAACAGCGCGGGTAAGATATCTAGTAATATATATGATATCTATGGTTCTAGATGTTAGCTAACAGGTAATATAGTGTTCTAATTCATCAGTGGAACATTTTAGAGCAAATGTTTGAAATACCCGAAAAGCAGCTGCAAACATGATTGACGTTTGCATGTCCTGATATGGGGTTGTAGGGTTTATTATGACTACAATATTTATACAAAATGTTAAATGTCCTGTATTTCTATAGATCTTTCTAGAGTTCTTCACTCCCCAAAGCGCTGTACAACACATCAGTCACTCACCCATTCGCTCACACATCCACACACTGGTGGTCACTGGTCACACTGGTGTAGCATTGTACCAAATCGGAGTGCTCTATTATCAGTCCTGGTTATGAAACACTTAAACATCAGTGGAGCTGACAAACCTCTATGGGTGAGAGAACGTCTTTCCACATGCGGATCAGTTTACAGAACATACTGAACGGGCCACACTTGGAAATTTTCCTCAGTCGTCCAATCAGTGATAATTCAGAGTAGGTCATGCCCATGTCGGCCTGTTGAGAAGGAAGAGGTGGTTAAAGAAACACTGCAGGTTTTCAGTGAGTTTACCTGTGTGACCTGCTGCTAGCAGAGATCCTTCAGTCTAAAGACTTCTACCTCATGTGATAAAACTTCAGGAGCTTTTCAACACAAGATGCTGAAGCTAGAATCTAAAGATTTACATTAAGACGTGACGCAGTCTGTGGCCGTGACATTTTAAAGATTTTTTAGCAAAGAGAGAATCAAATTTAAACTTTTAGAAAAACTAAGAGGAGCCGTCAGAGCCTGATGCTAATCTGAATATGTTCAGTCACAGAGATCCCCATAATCTGTTCAAGACTAAAAAACCACCAGCTACAGGAAGAGATGATTACAGGTCATTTGTTCACCAAGTTAGAGTCAAGTCTAATGACGGGAATGAATCAGGTTCTTTCATCTGGTCCCCAAAACCTCTGGTCTGCTTGATGTTCTGGATTCAGAGCCTCTGTGGGTCCAGATCTTATCTTGGGACATGAAATTAATCTGCTGCAGTCCAGAGGCGCCAGAGGAGCTTCTGGTCACTCACTCATTCTAGTCATTAAAGCTGCACTCCAGAGTTTTAGCAGACGGCTCCATCTAGAGGCAGGAAAAACGTAATGCAGCTGAAACTGCCCTCCCTACTTCCATGTTCACAGCTGAATTATCAACACCTTCGTTTATGAACGCTCACCGCTAGCCGGCCAACAGAGCTAAAACACGTTGTTTTATTCTCAGGTTATTCATATATTTATTTATTTTAAAGACTTGTTCATAAGAAACGTCTCCAGCACTGCACCAGTACGTCCACAAACACTCTGTGATTGACATCTAGGACAATGTCTAAAGGCTACCTGGCCTGTGGAACGCTGTTAGCTAATGCTGACCGGCGCTCAGTTCTAATCGCGTGGGGCTCTAAGGGATGGGAGCGGGCTTAATAAAAAAAAAATCCAAAATGTATGTACTGTCTTATCTTATATCACAGAACAGGGTCAGACTATCACGGATATGGATTTCAAATAAATCCTACAGAATTCCTGAAAGGAGGAAAACTCTGGATATCAGCTTTAAACGAAGAGCTATGGTTGGGCGATCAGACAAATCTATCGACCATCGGCGATTGGCTGAGGCCATCGTCGCCCGTTTCTCAAGAACGATTTATTCGTCCCCCTATAAATTTTTTTCTTAACGATTAACTGTTTGGTGGTTAAAGTAAAAGGATAATGGACATACCGAGCGACCCAGATCAATAGTGGTGGGTTTTCAAAATTATAATATGCGGCAAAGGGTCTTTCAAGCGGCTTGGACAAAAAAGGACATAAGGATGAATGATAGAAGGATTTATTTTGACGAAGATTTCATAAACCAGTTGTTTAAGGAGCGCGCAAAATACAGACAGGCAAGAAAACAACTCCAGGAAAGAAGAATTAAAGCCATACTCAGTAGCCAGGTAAACAAACCAGGTCTCGCTAGCTATTTTACAGAAACACGTCTCGGTGAACTCACCCCTCCCATCGGGTAAAATCCATACGCCAGCCTCCCGCCGACATAGGACCACGGTTTGCAACGGTGACAAAGCAGAATCTAACTCCAGCCGTAGAAATGTTCCCCCAGCTTTTCCTCTTTTCACCTCCAAACGTTTTTAGTTTTCTGCTAGCTGAAAAGGTGTTTTTTGAGGGGACTCTGGTATTTTTATCTTAAAATGGAAGCACTAACAGCCGGCTCTGTCCTACTTCTTTCACTTTCACTTCTGTGATGTTCAGACGGAAAATGTGTCCGGGCGGATTAATGCCAATCCAAGCAGTGAGGAAATGCGGCAGACAGACAGCTGGATTGTCCAATCCTATCGTTCGGTCCGAACGATAGGATTGGCTGAAGTTTTTAGAGAACTGCGGGACAACTACTTTATTGATTTCTTTCGGGTTTTTTTTAAATCTCCACAATATATTTATGGCTATACTATGTTGGAACGTTGTTAAGAGGCTTTAAAAAAACGTTAAAAGCTACATTGTTTACCTGGCTACTGAGTATGCCTTTAAGTCACGCATAATGTTCCCTGCAAGACTGAAAGTATTTGAGAAAGATGGAAAAACCAGGGTGTTTGACAACCCTCAAGCTGCAGCAGTCGGGCTACAGGAGTATGGAATCAACATGGAGATCCCAGGCAGTGAGCCGGACCTGGAGTCCACGCTGCAGGCAGCAGGCGCCCCGGTCCAGGAACAGGAGAACACCAGCAGATGAACTAAAGACATTATTGGATTCAATGGATCGGCAAGATATCACAAAGGACTAATAAGGTAACTTAATATAAAAGATGAAGATATAAGTCCACAGTTCTCAGTGGGAACAGGAACTTATTTATGATTAAGGACTAAATGATTGAACCCAGTAGACAAACTTTTTCAAAATCGGACTACATGGAGCATAAATTACATGACTTTGAATGTGATATAGATCCGGATTATCATGTGTTTAACTCCACCTCTGATACTTGTAAATATTACACAGAGGATGACTTGAACAAGGTGGAGATGGAAAATGCATTTTCCTTGATACATTTTAACTGTAGAAGCATTTACACTAATTTTACTAAGAAGATTATTTAGAAACATTTAAATGTAAATTTAGTTTGATAGCCTTGTCCGAGACATGGCTAAACCAAGAGAGAGGTTTTGATTTCAGGATTAAGAGTTATGAGTTGTATTACAATAATAGGATCAATAAGAGGGGTGGGGGCGTGGCCCTGTATATTGACTGTGATTTGAAATCCAGAATGGTTGATAACATCTCGTCTCGTCTTCTTCCGCTTATCCGGGTCCGGGTCGCGGGGGCAGCATCCCAATTAGGGAGCTCCAGACGGTCTTCTCCCCAGCCACTTCTACCAGCTCCTCCGGCAGGATCCCAAGGCGCTCCAGGGCCAAACCAGAGATATATTTTCTCCAGCGTGTCCTGGGTCGACCCGGGGGCCTCCTGCCGGCAGGACATGCCTGAAACACCTCCCTGGGGAGGCGTCCAGGAGGCATCCTTACCAGATGCCCGAACCACCTCAACTGGCTCCTTTCGACATGGAGGAGCAGCGGTTCTACTCCGAGTCTCTCCCGGATGTCCGAACTCCTCACCCTATCCCTAAGGCTGAGCCCGGCCACCCTGCGGAGAAAACTCATTTCGGCCGCTTGTATCCGCGATCTCGTTCTTTCGGTCATTACCCAAAGCTCATGACCATAGGTGAGGATTGGGAGGTAGATCGACCGGTAAATCGAGAGCCTCGCTTTCCGGCTCAGCTCCTTCTTCACCACAACAGACCGGTTCAGCGTCCGCATCACTGCAGACGCTGCCCCAATCCGCCTGTCGATCTCCCGCTCCCTCCTTCCCTCACTCGTGAACAAGACCCCGAGATACTTGAACTCCTCCACTTGAGGCAGGATCTCTCTCCCAACCTGGAGTTGGCAAGCCACCCTTTTCCGACCGAGAACCATGGCCTCAGACTTGGAGGTGCTGATCCTCATCCCAGCCGCTTCACACTCGGCTGCGAACCTCCCCAGCAAGAGCTGTAGGTCAGAGCCTGATGAAGCTAGGAGGACCACATCATCCGCAAAAAGCAAAGACGAGATTCTCCTGTCACCAAACTCAACACCCTCCACACCACGGCTGCGCCTAGAAATCCTGTCCATAAAGATTATGAACAGGACCGGTGACAAAGGGCAGCCCTGGCGGAGTCCAACCCTCACTGGGAACAGGTCCGACTTACTGCCGGCTATGCGGACCAGACTCACACTCCTCTGGTACAGGGACTGAATGGCCCTTAACAAAAGACCATCCACCCCGTACTCCTGGAGCGTCCCCCACAGGGTGCCCCTGGGGACACGGTCATAAGCCTTCTCCAAATCCACAAAACACATGTGGATTGGTTGGGCAAACTCCCATGACCCCTCCATCACCCTAGCGAGGGTAAAGAGCTGGTCCACAGTTCCACGACCAGGACGAAAACCACATTGCTCCTCTTCTATCTGAGGTTCAACTATCGACCGGACCCTCTTCTCCAGTACCCTGGAGTAGACCTTCCCAGGGAGGCTGAGGAGTGTGATCCCCCTATAGTTGGAACACACCCTCTGGTCCCCCTTCTTAAAGATGGGAACCACCACCCCGGTCTGCCACTCAACAGGAACTGCCCCCGATGACCACGCAATGTTGCAGAGACGTGTCAACCATGACAGTCCTACAACATCCATAGCTTTCAGATACCCAGGTCGGATCTCATCCACCCCCGGGGCTCCGCCACTGCGTAGTTTTTTGACTACCTCAGCGACTTCTGCCCCAGAGATTGGACAGTCCATCCCCAGGTCTCCCAGCTCTGGTTCCTCATAGGAATGCGTGTCGGTGGGATTGAGGAGCTCCTCAAAGTATTCCTTCCACCGTCCAACTATAGCCCCAGTTGATGTCAGCAGCTCCCCGTCCCCACTGTAAACAGTGTGAGCGAGTTGCCGCCTTCCTCCCCTGAGGCGCCGGATGGTTTGCCAGAACCTTTTTGGAGCCGACCGATAGTCTTTCTCCATGGTCTCACCAAACTCCTCCCACGCCCGAGATTTTGCCTCGGAAACTGCCACTGCTGCACCCTGCTTGGCCCTCCGATACCCATCAGCTGCCTCTGGAGACCCACAGACTAGCCATGCCCTGTAGGCCTCCTTCTTCAGCCTGACGGCTCCCCTAACCTCTGGTGTCCACCAGCGGGTACGGGGGTTACCGCCACGATTGGCACCGGCTACCTTGCGACCACAGCTAGCAACAGCCGCCTCAACAATCGCAGAGCGGAACAAGGCCCATTCGGACTCAATGTCCCCCACTGCTCTCGGGACGTGGTCGAAGCTCTGCCGGAGGTGGGAGTTGAAGACCATCTTGACAGGCTCTTCTGACAGGCGTTCCCAGCAGACCCTCACTATACGTTTGGGTCTACCAGGTCTGCGTAGCATCTTCCCCTGCCATCTGATCCAACTCACCACCAGGTGGTGATCAGTTGACAGCTCCGCTCCTCTCTTCATTCGAGTGTCCAAAACATACGGTCTCAGGTCAGATGATACAACTATAAAGTCAATCATCGACCTGTAACCTAGGCTGCCCTGGTACCAGGTGTACCGGTGGGCATCCTTATGTTCGAACATGGTGTTCGTTATGGCCAAACTGCGACTTGCACAGAAGTCCAATAACAGAACACCACTCGAGTTCATATTGGGCGGGCCGTTCCTCCCAATCACGCCCCTCCAGGTCACGCTGTCATTGCCCACGTGAGCATTGAAGTCTCCCAGCAGGACTATGGAGTCCCCAGTAGGAGCGCTATCCAGCACTCGTCCCAGGGACTCCAAAAAGGGTGGGTACTCTGAGCTGCTATTTGGAGCATAAGCACAAACAACAGTCAGGACCTGTTCCCCAACCCGAAGGCGCAGGGAAGCTGCCCTTTCGTCCCCCGGAGAAAACCCCAACATACAGGCAGAGAGTCTTGGGGCTAACAGAAAGCCCACCCCAGCCCTCTGCCTCTCACCCGGATCAACTCCAGCATAGAAGAGAGTCCAACCCCTCTCAAGGACTCGGGTTCCAGAGCCAACGCTATGTGTCGAGGTGAGCCCGACTATATCTAGCCGGTATCGCTAGGTGAGGGGTGAGACAAAGTGCGGTTCAAAAGACTCTTCATGCAAGTACAATCATCGAGCCAGTGTACCCGGCCCGGAGGGTTACCGGGGTCCCACCCTGGAGCCAGGCCTGGGGTTGGGGCCCGTGAGCGAGCGCCTGGTGGCCGGGCTTTTGCCCATGGGGCCCGGCCGGGCCCAGCCCGAACTGGATACATGGGCTCATCCACCTGTGGGCCCACCACCTGCAGGAGGAGCATGAAGGGTCCGGTGCAATGTGGATCGGATGGCAGACCAAGGCGGGAGCTTTGGCGGTCCGATCCCCGGACACAAAAACTGGCTATTGGGTTGATAACATGACAATAGTAATTGATGATCTGCTAGAGTGTGTGACTGGAAATTGAAAGGGAAAGGATTGTTGTCACCTGTGTTTACAGAAAGCCAGGGTCAAACGTAGAGGCATTTAAAGAGTGTATGGAGGAAATTCTGGATAAGCCAAATGAAAATAAAACACTTATTGTATGTGGAGATTTTAACATAGACCTCCTGAATGTGTCTAAGCATCAAAAAACATCAGATTTTCTGGATGCACTCTACGGTCGAGGATTACACCCATTGATTACAAATCCTACTAGAATAACTTCAAATGCTGCAACTCTGATTGACAACATCTTTATGAATATTACTGTATAGGAAATTCTTTTATAAACGACATAAGTGATCATTTACCTGTATTTGTTTTATATGATTGGCAACAGAAGAAAAGGAAAGAGGCAGACATTTACAAGATTAAGAACTGATGAAACAATCGCTGACTTCAGAGAAAATCTATTGAAGGAGGACTGGAGTGGGGTTTATGTCGGAGAGGTAAATGCTTCCTATGAAACCTTTTTAAAGAGCTACCTGTCACTTTATGACAAGTATTGTCCAAAAATAGTATGTTGTCAAAGAAATAACAATAACAAGCCTTGGATAACAAAAGGGTTGTGGAATGCATGCAAAAAGAAAAATAAACTTTATAAGGATTTTATTAAATTTAGAACAAAGAATGCTGAAAAACAATACAAGCTTTACAAAAACAAATGGACAAATATACTGAGACAAGCTAAGAGAGACTATTATAATGAAAAGTTAAATGAGAACAAAAGTAACATTAAAGGGACTTGGAAAATTTTAAATGATATTATTAGCAATCGCTCTTCATTCATGGACCTGCCCAGACAGTTCATTAATGATGACAATCAGATCATTGAAAACAAAAACGAT
Source organism: Callopanchax toddi (assembly GCA_006937965.1). Taxonomy (NCBI): domain Eukaryota; kingdom Metazoa; phylum Chordata; class Actinopteri; order Cyprinodontiformes; family Nothobranchiidae; genus Callopanchax; species Callopanchax toddi. The sequence continues at coordinate 461,727 of SSNR01000238.1, forward strand.
GTTGTAAATGAATTTAATTCATTTTTTGTTAATGTAGGTCCTGATCTTGCAAAGACTATAAAAAAATGTGATGATGGGATGGCAGGAGGCCATGGGAGTGGAAACTATAGGGTGTTGCAGTCAATGTTTCTTGGAGAAGTGAGTGAGAATGAAATTATAACCATTGTAAATAAACTTAAAAGTAAAACGTCCACTGACAGTGATGGGATTGATATGGCTACAGTTAAAAAGACTATTGATTGTGTAAGTAGACCTTTGAGTTATATTTTTAATCTTTCTTTTAAATCAGGTGTTTTTCCAGACAGGATGAAAGTAGCAAAAGTCATTCCAATATTTAAGACAGGAGATGAGAAAAGCTTGACTAATTATAGACCAGTGTCTTTACTTTCACAGTTCTCAAAAGTGCTGGAAAAACTGTTTACACAGAAATTAGATTCATTTATTGATAAGAACAAGCTACTGAGTGAGAGTCAGTGGTTTTAGATCAAATAGATCAACGGCCTTGGCACGAATGGAAATAGTGGAAGAAATTACAAATGCAATTGAAAAAAATAAATATACAATAGGGGTTTTCATAGACTTCAAAAAGCATTTGATACTATAGATCATTCTATTTTAATGTCTAAGTTATATACATATGGGGTGAGAGGAGTACCTTTAAAATGGTTAAGTAGTTATCTGGATAATAGACAACAGTTTGTACAGTTTGCTGGTCAAACATCTGATTATATGAAGATCGAATGTGGAGTTCCACAAGGGTCGGTGTTGGGACCTAAACTTTTTGTTTTGTACATTAATGACATCATCTCTGTGTCAAAGCTGTTACAGTTTGTTTTATTTGCTGATGACACAAACTTTTTTAGTTCTGGAGATGATTTAAAAGCTTTATCAGAAATGATAATGAAGGAAATGGTTGAACTTAAAAAATGGTTTGATACAAATATAGATTATCATTAAATTTAAAGAAAACTAAGTTTATGGTTTTCACAAAAAAGAAAATAGACTCACAAGTTAAATTGAGTATGGACGGGGAGGATATAGAAAGAGTGTTTGAGTTCAGGTTTCTGGGCGTTCTAATAGATGATAAACTGACATGGAAATCTCATATAGCCTATATTAAAACTAAAATCTCAAAGAGTATTTCTGTTATGAATAAAGCTAAATTTGTGTTGGACAGTAAGGCCTTGCACATTTTATATTATTCTTTGATTTGACCATATTTAAGTTATTGTGTGGAGGTGTGGGGCAACACATATGAAACTAACATAAAGCCTTTGTTTATTCTACAGAAAAAAGCAGTGAGAATTATACACAAAGTAAATAAATATATCACACCAATTCACTATTTATTATATCCCAAATTATGAAACTGAAAGATTTAATTGAGTTAATAACATTATTAGTTCTTTACAGGGCAAAAAGTCAGGTATTACCGCTGAATTTGCAGAAGTTGTTTGTTTTTATTTCTGAGGATCAGGGGACAAGAAGGGCATTTCATTTTAAAAAGCAGTTTGTGAGGACTACTTTAAAACAGCGCTGCATTTCAATATGTGGAGTTAAATTATGGAATTCATTACAGAATGAGTTGAAGTTGTGTTTAAATATTTTTCAATTTAAGAAGTTGTATAAAAATAGAACAATTCAAATGTATAAACTTGCTGATTAATAGAAATTGTAAAAAGGTGAATATATAATATTAGTGCTTAGTATATTGATTGTTTGTTAGGTTATCGAATGACAGGATATTTTGTGTTATGTAAAAGAAAGGGGCAGGTATTATAAGATTTTTCTTCTTCCTGCTCCTTTTCAATCATGGTTGTGTCGAAGGAAGTGTACTTTCTTTCTTTTTTTTGTATCATTTTGTTTAAATGTGTGCACAGCCATGTGTGAAATAAAATAAAAATGAATGGATAAAGCCCATGTAAAAATAATAAACAATGCTCTTTTTAAATGTTTCTCACAAACTCCTCCCGGCTGCAAGCAAAGTCTGTTTCCTCCTCCTCCTCCTCCGAGAGCAGCCAGCGGTGATATTTACTCACCCCCCCCCCCCTGTGGCGGACAGACAGAACGGCAGCAGCTTGTGTTCAGAAAATAAATGTATCTAAATAATAACCATGTTGGATGGGAGGGAAACGATCAGAGACTGACTTTTTTCCAGTTTAGCCATGTTTACGGGTCGGCTACCGGTGCTGGGAATATTTAGTGAGTGTAAGACCGGTCCGGTGTTCATCTGTCTTCAGCTAAATACGAAACAAACAACAAATACAAAATGAAACTAAAACTGAAATACAAATAAAAAGCCCTTCAGTGAACGTCGCTTCTATAAAATAAATCTCTGCCGCAGTTTGACGTCTTTTTGAGTGATTTGGTGATGGAGCAGCAGCAGCTGATATCACAGAGCTATCGGCTGCTGCTAACTGTGTTAGCTTAAGTTAGCACACGCAGCAGAAGGGTAAACACTAGATGTTGGAGCTATTTGCTGGCGCTATACGTCTGTTTAAAGCCAAACTAACCCCAAATAGGTGTTGTGTTTTTTTGCAACTATTTTCCCTATTTTGGGACTTTTAAATTCTAATTTGGTAAATCCAGCCATGTGTGTTTACATTGCTCCGCCCGCAAATATGTCAACAGTCATCTGCGCGAATAAATCGCCCATCGTCGATTTTTGGACTGACGATGGACGATTGGAAAAAAGTTACACATCGCCCAACCCTACTAAGAGCTGCAGTAGAATCAGCACCATGTTGTTTTCAAATCAAAACGCACTTTTATAAATGTGGACTCACTATTAAACAACAAACAGCTGATGCTTAACACTCCTCCAGTAATTCAGCTGTGAGCAGCATCAGGACGTTTCTATTTTATAAATATTCAAACACAAGTTGACCCTTTTCATTTTTCTTGTGGAATATTAGTTGATCCACAGGATCAGAATAATCTGTTGCTGCTGCAGTTTTCCTCCAGAACAACAGGGATCACTGATTAAGAACCACAGGAGTGGCAGCAGAAGATGAGTTGTACCAAAACACGAGTCTACAGGAGATCTATTCGTCACACAAACTTAACATTTTTCACCCTTCCTGCTATTTTCTGAAGTGGATGCTGGGAAAAACCTGCTAGCTGACTTTTCAACATCATCATCTAATTGCTGTTCCACTGACTCATTCACACAGTCGGGAGTCGCTGGTAGGTTCACCTCTGATTAAGATTGATCATAAGACTCGAGTCCCAAACCACAAGTCTGAGTCAAGTCACATGTCTTTGTTTATGCGACTTAAGTGCAACTCGAGTCCCCATCTGTGACTGACATCAAGAAACAATAAACATCAGAGCCTGCATGAGGAGGAGGAAGGAGGTCGACCTCTAAGATACATGACTGGTGACCTCAGGAGGTGATGACAATCAAAAGCATGGATAGGGGAATATGATTGGTGCCCTGGGCTCTAGTGGGTGGGTTAGGAGTTCTCTGAGGAACTCATGATGAAACAAACATCAGCTGCTGCAGAGCGTAGCGCCAGAGGAAACATGTTGATACTGTAGTTGCTGATTGTGGCATCGTTTGGTGTAGAAGCAGCTCTGCCTGATGTGTCGGTAGCGGCTGTGTGAGGATCTAAAGGGGAGTTCTGTGTTTTACCTCATCTGTCTGTGTCACCTGTCCGTCCGTCAGAGGCTCCAGTTCAGCTGTGGGCGGAGCCTCCAGGATCCTGGAGAAGCAAGACGGTTCTACCTGTAAACTTCTACGCTTTGTGACAGCTGAGTGTTCAGTGATGAAGCTCCTCCTCACCCTCCCAGAGCGCTGAGCTGGAACTGCTCTGAACAATACAGCAGGAAGCTCTTCAGGTCCATCTTGCTGATTCCACCAATGGGGTTGATGTCTGCGCTGGAGCAGTCGTACTTAGTGAAATATCCAGTGAGGCTGAAAAAGAGGAAGATCACTCTGATTGAACCTGTATCAGAGTGAAAACATGTGACCTGAAAGTCAACCAGGTTTTTAGTGTCATGTTTTCATTCCCCAGCTGATTCCAGTCAGCCCCCCTGCAGCTGGCTACCCAACTTACTGTATGAAAGGATCTGTATTTAAAACATTATGTTTCATTTTAGGTTTATTCCTCTGCCAGGTGATCAAATAGACTCTTCAAAAGAAGTTGCTGGATTTCATACACTGGGTCAGACTGGGTGTCTGTCAAAGAATGAAACCACTGAGTGGTGCTGATGGAGAATCTGGGGTGGTTGAAAGAGGTCAGATTTCAGAGGTACCTGCATCCAGCTCATACGCCAAAGTCATTTACGGAACAAAACAGTGCAAAACCATCCAACACCAACTTTATGTGTAGAGTCCAGTAAAGGAGAGGTGTTTGTTTTGTTTCAAGTTGTATCTGATGTATCTGTGGTGAATCAGATGACTGTAATTAGTCAAATTACCTCTCGTCTACATTTGCAGAGCCGAGAACAAGCAATCCACCTGGTTTACCACGAGTCCACAAAGTCAGCTGGGCAAAAAGGTAGGCCAGAACCATCCTGAGCCGGGCCTGGGGACAACACAACCACAGGCACTTAAAAATTATCCATCAAACAACCATCTATCAACCATCCATCTACAAACCATCAGCCATCCAAATATCAACCATCAACCATCTAACTATAAACCATCAACCAACCAACTATCAATCATCATCCATCCATCAACCATCTAACTATAAACCATCAACCAACCATCAACCATCTAACTATAAACCATCAACCAACCAACTATCAATCATCATCCATCCGTCAACCCACCATCAACCAGCCATCTATGAACCGTCCAACTATCAACCATCCATCTACAAACCATCAACCATCCAACTACAAACCATCAACCATCCATCAACCCTCCATCCAACTACAAACCATCAACCATCCATCAACCCACCATCCAACTACAAACCATCAACCATCCATCAACCCACCATCCAACTACAAACCATCAACCATCCATCAACCCACCATCCAACTACAAACCATCAACCATCCATCAACCCACCATCCAACTATCAACCATCCATCTACAAACCATCAACCATCTAAATACCAACCATCAACCAACCAACCAACCATCAACCATCCAACTTTCAACCATCCAACTATCAACCATCAACCATCCAACTACAAACCATCAACCAACCATCAACCCACCATCCAAATATCAACCATCAACCATCTAACTATAAACCATCAACCAACCATCAACCATCCAACCATCAACCATCCAACTATCAACCATCCAACTTTCAACCATCCAACTATCAACCATCAACCATCCAACCTATCAACCAACAGCTAGTTGGTTCATTCTGTGGTTAAACTGAACAACAGAAGGTGAGAAGAAGAAACGAGCAGTGTGTGGTGGAACTAGTGGTGATGCAAGGGTGGTCTCTGACCTGTATGTTCTGCAGAGCTAGGTTCTCTCTGGGGCTTCCTCCGTTCGCACAAAACCGAGGCCACTGTCCAGTAACTGCTGAGAAGATACCCAGAATGCCTTTCACCGCTAAGTCTATGTTAATGTTCATGTGTGTGCTGGAAGAAAGGTGTTAAAAGAAGAGAGACGCCTTTAGTCCAGAGCAGCATTCTTTGGGTGACTTTGTAGGAATGAGTTTCAGGTGCTGATTTTAGGTCTTGTCTACTGAGGCAGGAGCTTCAAATACTTCCTACAGAAGGTCCTAGTACTACTTCAGAGTACTATGATGGTAGGTGTGTACCTGCCGATCTGGCTGGCAAGCTCTTGGGCCCTGCTGCATGTCTCTTCTGAGGAGTTCTCACTGGCCATGTAGCAGGTGGTCAAGATACGACCACAAAGCTCCTTAGGATGCTGAGGATGGTAGGACTGATCTCCAACCACACTGCGGACATCCTCCAGTACCTGACTGTCTGAAGAATAAAAACACCACGAGAACAAGCAGAAGCAGGAAGGATGGTGAGCTACTCCATTCAGGAAACATCAGATAGAAGGTTTTATTGCATGAGGTGACAGGATTTAAAGGTCACTGTGTGGGATGCCAACGGATAACCACAGTTAAACAAGACAAAGCAAAAACCAAAGGAAGAAAAGCAGGAAAGAAGCACTGTAGAGCTACAGTTACCACACATATGTGTTATAACAGGATTACTGCACATTTCCCTTATAGAATTCAAGCACTTTTAATGTGAATTTCAGATTTCCCAGCATGTCACATTAGTGATCATTTTCAGGGGTTTCAAGGCGACAGACTGGACTGATTTCCTCACTTTTGTAAAACTCCTGAAATTGTTTTGATTAGTTTTCTTTTAGTTCTGAACATCTGAGTCCTGTCATTAAAGCTTCACTGTGTAATCTTCAAACAAGCTAGGTTTAGCTAGCTATTTTACACCAACACGTCTCAGAGCTCTCACCCCTCCCGTCGGGTATAATCCTTATGCTGCGCCTCCTCCAGGCATGGGACCGTGCATTGCCACAGTAACAATAGCGAGCAAAACACCAGCCGTTAAAACGTTCCCCCTGGTTTTTCCTCTTTCTACGTCCAAACGTTTTTAGTTTTCTGCTAGCTGAAAAGGTGTTTTTCTTTTTGGGACTCTGGTATTTTTTCCTAAAACTGAAGCGCTAACATCCGGCTGTTTCTGTCCTTCTCTCACTTCTGAGATGTTCTGCTTTAAAATGCTCCAGCACACATTAATGGAGGATCCAAGCAGTGAGGAAGTGAGGCGCTTCAGAGAGACAGACAGCCGGATTGTCCAATCATTGCTTTCGGTCCGAAACATAAGATTGGCTGAAGTTTTTAGAGAACTGCGGGACAACCAATTTATTGATTTCTTTCATTTTTTTTTTTTTATCGCCACAATATATTTATAGCTATGTTAGAACGCTGTCAAGAGGCATGAAAAAAAACGTTTTAAGCTACATTGTTTATCAAACTCCCTATGGTACCTTTAATCTGAGGTGTGTTTAACATATGTTAGGGCATGGAAAGGACCAGATGAGGTTGTAGATAAATGGAAGTTACTCACTGCCATCCTCTACAGCTCGACACAGCAGCACACACATAGAGTAGACTATACAGGCTGTGGAGGAGCTGTCAACACCTCCACTCAGAGGCAGCAGGAAACCAGCCTGGAACACAATCATCACATGACTCTGATGCTTCGTTATTTCAGGTAAAACCATTTCTCTGATGCGTGTTCCTGCACACCTGTCCACTCCTCCTGAGGTAGTCCCACAGCCAGCAGGCTGGTCCTAGACTGAACAACACAGCAGTCAGAAAACCTGCCATTAACTGGCTCCTCAGACCGATCTCTGTTCACTCTGTACCTGATCTCCTCCTCTGGAGTGTGAAAGCTCCACTGTATAGGTTGGTTGGTTGGGAGGGACACATCGTCTCCTCCAGTCAGAGAAAAGTCAACTTTGACCCTGTAACAAGGCCTCAGCTCACTTCCCTACAACAGAAGGAAGAGACCAACACAAACCTGGTAATGAGACATGAGAGAAAAAATACACTAAAAAAGAAGCAGAGGAAGAGGAACGTGGGTTTTCTGAAATTTTCATAAAACTTAAAACAGTAATTTTATAAAAACGGTGAAAGAAATCAATAAATGAAGTCTTGAGATAGATTTACAATTTAATGATTTATTGTTAATTTGTAACAAATGGTTTCATGCTAAACTGTAGAGGTTAGCTAACAGGTAATATAGTGTTCTAACTGTAGAGTTAGCTAACAGGTAATATAGAGTTCCTTATCTGGCTAGCCATAAGTATCGATCTGGTCGGTGGACTACTTCCTGCTTCTAGAAACTCACTTTGAGTGATGTCACCAGTGGGTGTGGTCCTTACTGTGGATAAATACCTGATAGTTGTCACTTTATTGACCCTGATGACCTTTTAGGAGTCAGAGAAACACAGAAAGCTGCTTCGTACATTCCTCACCATTTGAGGCTGACATAGCTCTCCTCTGTAACTGCGGACATCCTCCAGATCCAAAGTGGCAGTGATCACTTCCTACAACACACGAACACTAAACTTTATTCACCTGCAGCTCCTACAGCAGTACCACATCAGGTGTTGTCATACCTACCACATCATGGAGCGAGAACTGCTCTCCCTGTGCTACAACATCTCCGTTGATGGCCACCATGGCACAACCGTCATAGTAGACGCGATCTCCATCACAGCCCCTCTGATTAGCATACAAGTAGATACCTCCGCTCTGAAACACCAGAGAGCTTCATCATCTTCAGACTGGCAGTAAAGGTTGGGGCGCACAGGAAATACCAGCGCCGCATCACGCTCAAGCCATGATTTTAAAGAGAAACATTGTAGTCGATGACAGTGGCCTCATGGTGAGCGCTGTGGTGCACGCTGGTGCTTCTGGGATGCTACAGTTCTATTTCAGCGCATTGACACAGCTGAGACGTGTGTGTCAGACTGTTCCAATAAATAGCTGACTGACTCGTTGTTGAAGAATTAAAAGAGAGTCCAACAAAACACGACGGTAGTTCTGACCAAATACAGACCAAAAAACTCACTTCATACTTCCTGTTCTCAGTTCCTGTGAGATATTGTGACTTCTTCCTGGCACTTGAGGCAAGCGGACGCTTTTCCCCTTTCTCCCCCGTCTTCCCCAGCTCTCTATCTCCAGAGAACCTGCTGCACCCCCCTTTGAACTTCATCAACCATGAATTTGATCAGCTGGTCTAGAAATGTGATGGACAAACTTCTCCCCCCCCCCCCGCACTACTTGAAGATGTCAACATAACTGGATTATGATCAGGAGTGCACACAATTTTTCATCACAGGTGGGGGTGTGTGTGTTGATTTTGATTGTAAGCTGTTGCTGTTGGCTGTTATTTGTGTGTGTGTGGGACCAGTGCTGTGCTGGACAAAAACTAAACTAAGACTAAACACAGATCGGATCATTTTTCAGATCAGCAGAAAGAAAAATAAAAAGACAAATAACTTCGCTCTCTATTTATTTTGTTGAACACTGTGCAACATTTTTCTGCTCAATGCTCAATAAATACAAACAACATTTAACTCAAGATGTTAATCCGATGCTTAAATACAATCAAATAAAAACAACTTAAATAGTGAATAGACTTTTATGCACCTCTCACGGTCTGACAGAGTGTGCACTGATGTCATGAGGATTTAGCAAACGCGTGAGAGCTGCTGGATCCGGATCCATAGAGGGCGATCCGTATGGATCATGGATCTATTGTGACCCGTTGCACTCCTACTGGGCATGTGTGAGTTGCGTGCGTGGGTCGGATGAACTGTGATTGTGTGTGTGTGTGTTGAAGCGCGCGTCAAAGGAGCCGTGCGTTACTGGTGCGGTGCCACGCGCATTGGAGATGCTGTGAGTGTGTGTGTCGGTCGGAGGTCCTGTCGTGTGTCCGCTAGCTTCAGAGGTCATATGAGCACCCAGTCACTGAGCTGCAACAGGACGAGAAGCTTGTCAGATTGAGGGGTTTCCCATCAAGACCGTGAAGCGCTGGTCTGCAAAGGTGTGTTCGGGCAGTCGGTTCTGGTACGCATGAATGAACTGTGGTTCTCTTGGGGATCTGCAGCCTAGTTGTGTGCACCCCTGATTATGACAACCGGGTTTGGCATGTGTAGGATCCGGAACGTCGGCAAATTGGTGATCGACAAACATCCCGGGCTCTATGGATGGAGCAGCGCTGAGTGTGAACTCTCAATCTCGGCTGGATGAGCTGAATCACAGGTTAGACGCACTGAGCTGTGAACTCTAAACCCAGGCTGGCTGAGCTGAGGCGAAGCCTGGACGCTCTGCAGCGATCTGGTCATGTTATCGGACTCATACAGGAAAATATCTCAGAGGAAAACTCAGCAGCGATCTGGCCGTGGTTCTGGACTTGTCAGCAGAGAGATGAACATCTGAGATGAACACTCAGCTGGCTTGGTGGATTCTGACCCATTTTTGGCCGTTTGGATGGATCTAGACCACTTAGGACTAAAAGCAGAAGGAAAATGATCTCTGCCTGCCCCAAAACAAATCTGTTATCTGGAATTCGACCTCCCTGCCGGCCTTGGAAAAGGCTGAAGATTCAACTCTGGGGAGTTGAGTAAAGGTGGCTGTTCCGCCCCCCTCTCCTCACATGTACTGGTTAAAACACACACATCCTACTGACGCACAGACACGCCCCCTACACTTCAACGTTCGTCTTGACCGATGACCTCGTCCCCCCTCCTGGCAGCTGGAGACTGCAGGTTGCGCTGATGCAACCATCAGCTGTGGACTCGTCTTTAATGGAAGGACGGTTTCCTTCCGCTCCTCCCTTCATCATGTCTGATATTGTGTCTAAGTTTTGTTTTGCACTAAATGTAGTGAGGCGGTTTTTGTCTGTGTCACATCTCTGAACTCCATAATGAGGGAGAGAAGTGAGACAAGGTTTTTTTATCCTTACTCACCTTCGCTCTTATCTGTTCTACAAGGGAGCGCTTTGTAGCGCAGGCACCTGATTTCCTGTTTGTATTGTATATGTTGTTTGTCTGATCTTGGAAACAGCTGTACTGAAACTACATTTTGTTGGACCAGGATGCTGGTTCAATGACAAATAAAAGCATTCTGATTCTGTCGGGCGATTGGGCAAGCAGCATTCCACAGCGTACCAATTCAGGAACACGTTCCGCGGGGCGGCATCGACGTTTCCTGTGAGACCCAGGCTTTAGTCTCTGGTGCCCACTACGTCATGCAGACACAGCAGGTATTTAAAAAGGCCTAGAAAGTAGTGACACCAGCTGGAATCTATCAGTACTTAAAAACAATTCTGTCAATTAGTGCAAATCAGTATCAGCTGCTTCAGTCACACTGATGGGTCTCATTACCAAGGTGTCACACCAGAAACGACTCATGATGGGTAAAACTCTCTCAAGACCTTCACAACCTGATTGTTGCTCAACATCCTCATCGAGTCCATCTGGTGTCGTGACTTTCCAGGCCCTTTTGTACCTTCCTTTCTTCGTGTGTTCAGTCTTTTCTTCTTGTGTCATTCCTTTTTATTACACAGAACTTAATGTGGACATTGATGGTTTGATTTCTATCTCTGGTGAGAATTTCATGTCAATATTACATTTAGAGATCGATTTACTGAGAAAACTGGTGACGCGTTCCTTATTTTACCTGCTGATTGAGAGTTTATAACTTGAAGCTGATGCGTACCTTGGTGGTGGCCGACCTGACCAGGTTGACCCTCTGGTCAGCTTTGCGGAGCTCATGGTGACTAGCAGAAGAATTAGTGAAGATTTCAACCCCATCCAGCCCCATCTGAATGTGGGGGCTGAGAAAAATACAAGAGACCCAATCAGTCCCATCTCCTCAGAAAAAACAAGACGTTTAACACAAAGGGAATAGAAAGAGAGGAGATAAACGTGCTGATGAGGTCATTACATACTGGTCTTCACTGGTTTCATAACACACTTCAAAACCGTGTCCCAGCCTAACCCAGCCTGGGTTACTGGTGGTGGTCAGAGGTGTCAGTGTGCTCCAGGACAGCTGAGGCTACAGTGTAGCTGATCACCACCAGTGAGTGACTGATGTGTTGTTCAGTGCTTTGGGGAGTTAGTATAGAAAGCGCTGTATAAATACAGGACATTTACCATTTACTTCAGAAAACAGAAGCATCATGAGGAAAAAACATGGTGTGGAAATACTGAAGAAACATCTGGAGACAGCAGCCAGGAAGTTAAAGCTCAGTCCTCTAATGGACAACGACCAGCATCCAATCAGAGTGACAGAGTGACTCCAGGACAACAAAGTCCATGTCTGGACGTGTCCATCACAAAGCCCTGATCTCAGTCCTGTAGAGGTTCAGATCTAAAGCTGTGTGTGAGCTACACCAGGTCTGTCAGGAGGAACGGGACCCAAATCCAGCATCTACTGGTGAAGGATACCCAGAATGTTTCACCTGGTCATACAGGTCAAAGGTCAATGCTTCCACATACTGAGGAAGTTCTGATTCTGAAGACGTTAACAGATAAATCTCTGACTGATTGTCGTAGCATTTAGCTAATAGAAATAACTGAGGTCATTGTGTTTGGTTGATTTAACTTCAGACAGAAAAACACGCGTCTGTCTTTTTATCGGCTGTGTGTAAAGTCTGGTTTCAGCTGTGTGTGTGTGTGTGTGTGTGTGGTGTTGCTCACGCTACCTGTTGGGGTTCCAGAGCTCTGCACAGATTTCCGTCCCGATGCACGTGTCCCTGGTTGATAGGACACAGTCCCCAAACGGGACAACGTCCTGAGTGACACAAAGGAGACTCTGTTGGACCACCAGGTCTGAGACTAATAACATTCATCCAAATGAAGAAATATGATCATGAACGTTTAAACATGAAGCACAATCTATAAAACTGGATGTTTTACCTGACCTGTGACCTCCTGAATCATTCTGGGCAGGAAGTACTCGTCCACCTGCCTTCAGACAGGAAGTAAAGCACAGTGAGACACACCAACACTAACAGACTCCTCTGGTACGGTGGGACTGAACCAGAACTAAATCAGCTGCTGAGGATAAAGATTATCGTTTCAAAACAGCAGGATAACATCTGTGGGTCAGTATGAAAGGAGCGGTCCTTGGTAACCATGGCAACGGGACCTATGATGATGCAGGAGGTCTAGAGCTGACAATGGAGGAAGGGGGAGGAGCCGTGTCTGAGCGCTGGCTCCTGGTTCTGTGGTGAGATGAGTCTGCCTCCTCAGACCTCCTGATGGAAGGAGGTGTGTGGTTGATGGATCCTCCTCTTTGAGAGAAGCTGTTTTCTGCCTCTTTCAATAGAAACTCCTGACAGCGAGCTGATGAGTTTTAGGTGTTGAGGAGAAATGAGGAGAATACAGAACCAAACATTCTGCTTTCAAACGATCAACAACATACACGTTCATCAGGAAACATTCGTCTTTCTTTGTGTAGATTATTTTCCTGTTCCTGATTATGAGCTGCTATGTCCGGCTGACTGACCTGAACCGGCTCCAAGCTGAGAACCAGCGCATCTCCCTGTAGAGGCCGTGGTTCGCCATCAGCATCTTGGGTCTGATGAGGAGAATCTTCCTGCAGAACAGAAACAACAGTGAGCTTCTGCTTCGGTCCAGTGAAGAGCACAGCTACTGAGAAACGTACCTGTTAAGAAACAGGACGCGACAGTTATAGCGCACGTTGTGATGCATGATGGGCCTGAGGAGGAAACATTCATGTGAGGCACAGCAGCAGCATCAATTCAGAGCCGTAAAAAGCCTCATTTATTTAACAGAGTTAAAGTGAATAACCACGGCCCTACACTAAAGAAAATAACATGTTAAAATTCAGGCATGTTCAAGAAGCTTAAGAACTCTGAAGCAAGTGGGTCACAAGATCCTCCACCTTTAAAAAGCTGCTAAATGAAGTCAAAACCTTTAAACACGTAGTGAACCCAGGTGGCCACCAGGTGGAGCTCTACCATCACCCTGAGGAGTCTGAAGGTGACACTCACATCCCAACATCACAGATGATGTCCTGAGAAGCAGGAGACTCCAGCAGAGCCTTCAGGACCTGGAAGCTGTGGAGCAGCGTGTCCGACTCATAGAAGTGATCAGCGCAGCCATATCCACTGTCAGACAGAAACACAAACACCAACATTATGGGTGAAATCCTAAATCTCATCTTTTATTTAAAAATAAATAAATACATTTAATAAAAAAATTAAAATCCTTGGAATATTAAGGTATAATAAAATGTACAACCACATTACACTTTATAGCACACCATAAAAATAATCAGTAGTCTCTAAATGGTATGAAGACATGAGCAGCTCTTAATTTCATTTTACCAATGACCCAGTTTTAGGACCACGGTTAGCTTTAGAGACCACAATTAGCATTAGGGAACACGGTTAGCATTAGGGACCACGGTTAGCTTTAGGGACCACGGTTAGCTTTAGGGACCACGGTTAGCTTTAGGGACCACGGTTAGCTTTAGGGACCACGGTTAGCTTTAGGGACCATGGTTAGCTTTAGGGACCACGGTTAGCTTTAGGGACCACAGTTAGCTTTAGGGACCACAGTTAGCTTTAGGGACCACGGTTAGCTTTAGGGACCACGGTTAGCTTTAGGGACCACGGTTAGCTTTAGAGACCACGGTTAGCTTTAGGGACCACGGTTAGCTTTAGGGACCACGGTTAGCTTTAGGGACCACGGTTAGCATTAGGGACCACGGTTAGCATTAGGGACCACAGTTAGCTTTAGGGACCACGGTTAGCTTTAGAGACCACGGTTAGCTTTAGGGACCACAGTTAGTTTTAGGGACGACGATTAGCTTTAGGGACGACGATTAGCATTAGAGACCACGGTTAGCTTTAGGGTAACTGCTAGCATTTAGGGTCTTTCTGGGCTTTCCATCACTCTCTGCTGACTCAGCAGCATTTATCACCATCAGATTAAAGTTTCATCATAACATCTTCTCAGTTGCTGGTTCACTTCCCTCTCTGTTCAGGATGTTTACCACCATCCTGCAGCTGCTGCTGTCTGATTGGATCGTACTCCTTGCTGTATGTCAGCAGTTAAATCCTGAGTGAGTGTCGACTGGCTGACAGCAGCATCCAGTCAGCTGCTGAGTCACTTCAGTTCTGAGTCGTGGCTCTAGTTATGGACACGTTAAAGTCTAGATCTTTGATAAGATTAATTCATATTTTCACAAAAAATCAAGGACAAGAGAAAAATGCTTGACTGTTTGAATGAACACTTGATGAATTCAGAGTTTTAATTTGAGTGCTTTAACTCCAATCTTTGCTCTACAACTGGGTCTGATGGTTGAAATCATTTCAGTTATTCTTATTTCTAATATTATTCTTATTAACGGTGTTCAGTCAGGAGCGATCACCTTGAACGTCACCCCCCCCTTTCTGTCAGCTCTGTGACCCAATAGAAATCTTTTCACCATTTAATTTGTTTTTATATGATTAAACATTTTATATAAACATTGGATTGACATCTTGAGTTAAATGTTGTTTGTATTTAATGAGCATTGAGCAGAAAATGTTGCACAGTGTTCTACAAAATGAATAGGCATCAAAGTTTCTTTTTTTTTCTCTGCTGATCCGAAAAATGATCCAATCTATGATTCATATCCATGAGCCGATCCAATCAGAGAGTTTTTTACCCAACACTAGTGCGACACACACAAAACACAGCCAACAGCGACAGCTTATCTTCATGACATCATCATCTGCTGTCAGGGGCCACAGTCCTGCTCACAGGGCCTTACAGAATACGTACCATATCTCCAGCTCTGGACCCAGTCTGTATTTGGCTCCTTGAGCTTTGGCGATCTCGATACCTGCAGAGAAACAAAGTGTTCCTGTTTAGTGAGAAGCTCCAGATGTTCTACCTGTAGATCAGCAGAGTTGGTTGGACGAATTACTTTAGATACAAAATGTAAATGAGTAGAAAAAATATCAACAGCTGGTCAAATACGTCCAGAACAAGGTCTCTAATAAATCTATTAGTCCTCTCCAGATGTTGGTACCAACCCATCCTCTACACAGGTAAAGAAACCAGACCATCCAGGTCCTCATGAAGCTCTGGGTAAGAAACAGAAAGACGCAGAGAAAAAAGGATTTTAGATTCTTCCTGATTTCATTCTTGGTCCAAAGTCCTTGTTGGTGCTGCAACTTCTAGACGCCTCCTGGAGGAGAAACTACAGTAGTCTCAGGTGTGATTCTGAGGTGGCGTAGGTAGTTCAGTAGGTAGAGTGGACGGGTTGGCAACCAGAAGGTTGTCGGTTTAATCCCAGCTCCAGCTGGGTTACTTTGTCGTTTTGTCCTTGGAGACACGTCACCCACCTTGTCTACTGGTGGTGATCTGAGGGACCTGGTGGTGGTCAGAGAGACCTGGTGGTGGTCAGAGGGACCTGGTGGGGATCTGAGGGACCTGGTGGTGATCTGAGGGACCTGGTGGTGGTCAGAGGGACCTGGTGGTGATCTGAGGGACCTGGTGGTGGTCAGAGGGACCTGGTGGGGATCTGAGGGACCTGGTGGTGATCAGAGGGACCTGGTGGTGGTCTGAGGGACCTGGTGGTGATCAGACTGAGGGACCTGGTGGTGATCTGAGGGACCTGGTGGTGATCTGAGGGACCTGGTGGTGATCTGAGGGACCTGGTGGTGATCAGACTGAGGGACCTGGTGGTGATCAGACTGAGGGACCTGGTGGTGATCTGAGGGACCTGGTGGTGGTCTGAGGGACCTGGTGGTGGTCTGAGGGACCTGGTGGTGGTCTGAGGGACCTGGTGGTGATCTGAGGGACCTGGTGGTGGTCAGAGGGACCTGGTGGTGGTCAGAGGGACCTGGTGGTGGTCTGAGGGACCTGGTGGTGATCAGACTGAGGGACCTGGTGGTGATCTGAGGGACCTGTTGTTGGTCTGAGGGACCTGGTGGTGATCTGAGGGACCTGGTGGTGATCTGAGGGACCTGGTGGTGCTCAGAGTGAGGGACCTGGTGGTGATCAGACTGAGGGACCTGGTGGTGATCTGAGGGACCTGGTGGTGGTCAGAGGGACCTGGTGGTGGTCAGAGAGACCTGGTGGTGGTCAGAGGGACCTGGTGGTGATCAGAGGGACCTGGTGGTGATCAGACTGAGGGACCTGGTGGTGATCTGAGGGACCTGGTGGTGGTCAGAGGGACCTGGTGGTGGTCAGAGGGACCTGGTGGTGGTCAGAGGGACCTGGTGGTGATCAGAGGGACCTGGTGGTGATCAGAGGGACCTGGTGGTGATCTGAGGGACCTGGTGGTGGTCAGAGGGACCTGGTGGTGGTCAGAGGGACCTGGTGGTGGTCTGAGGGACCTGGTGGTGATCTGAGGGACCTGGTGGTGGTCAGAGGGACCTGGTGGTGGTCAGAGGGACCTGGTGGTGGTCAGAGGGACCTGGTGGTGGTCTGAGGGACCTGGTGGTGGTCAGAGGGACCTGGTGGTGGTCTGAGGGACCTGGTGGTGATCTGAGGGACCTGGTGGTGGTCAGAGGGAGCTGGTGGTGGTCAGAGGGAGCTGGTGGTGATCTGAGGGACCTGGTGGTGGTCAGAGGGACCTGGTGGTGATCTGAGGGACCTGGTGGTGCTCAGAGGGACCTGGTGGTGGTCAGATGGACCTGGAGGGGGTCTGAGGGACCTGGTGGTGATCTGAGGGACCTGGTGGTGGTCTGAGGGACCTGGTGGTGGTCTGAGGGACCTGGTGGTGGTCTGAGGGACCTGGTGGTGGTCAGAGGGACCTGGTGGTGATCTGAGGGACCTGGTGGTGGTCAGAGGGAGCTGGTGGTGATCTGAGGGACCTGGTGGTGATCAGACTGAGGGACCTGGTGGTGATCAGACTGAGGGACCTGGTGGTGATCTGAGGGACCTGGTGGTGGTCTGAGGGACCTGGTGGTGGTCTGAGGGACCTGGTGGTGGTCTGAGGGACCTGGTGGTGATCAGACTGAGGGACCTGGTGGTGATCTGAGGGACCTGGTGGTGATCTGAGGGACCTGGTGGTGATCTGAGGGACCTGGTGGTGATCAGACTGAGGGACCTGGTGGTGATCTGAGGGACCTGGTGGTGGTCTGAGGGACCTGGTGGTGGTCAGACTGAGTGACTCCAGCCTCTGACAGTGTAGCTCACTACCATCAGCGTATGATTGAGTGGATGAAGAGTGTGAAACATTTTGGGAGTCTCTGGACTTAAAAAGCGCTGTACAAGGTTCCTTCTGTGACCTCTGACCTTTAGTCACATCAGGTAAGGACTAAAACGGGTCAAATAAACCTGCCAAGGTCCGGACAAATCAAGAAGACCTGATGAAGTCTGGAGAGTTAGCGATCACTGGAAAGTTTGACTTTTAAAAAGTACTTAAAGAAGTCAGCGCTGATCTGAAACCTGGCCTGTAAAATCAATCTGATAGTTTTAATCTAAGGGGGCGGGGCCTCAGTGTTTACACATCAAGTCTCACGTGACAAAAACAAATCAAAAAGTGACTCCAGAAGTTAAACGGAGATAATGGCGGCAGCGGTAACGTTAAAAGGCTCCGGTTCCGGTAGACCGGGACAGAACCGCTTAGAAAGCAGACCCACTTACTCTTCAGGATCCGGGTCGAGTTGCCCTCAAAGTCCAGAGCCCACTGGTTCAGGGAGCAGGTAGCGAGCCTCACCTGTCGGCCCATCGTCTCCTCCAGCGGAGCCTCGCGAGAGGACACGAGAACGCGCTGACCGGAACCGGAAGTGGGGACGTTTTTTGTTTTATTTCCCTTCATTTATTTTGCTCTGAAAAACTTAAGACTTTGGTCAATAAGTTTCTACGAATAAATAAATAAAGTATAAAAATAAAGTACGTTTTTTTTCCCATGAAAATCTTTATTTATAATTCAAAAACTTTCAATACAGAATAAACATGGTATAAAAAATAAGTCGCATTGAAATTAGAGTAAAACATATAGGAATAAAACAGAAATATTAACATTAAACAAACAAAACATACAGCCAGAGATCTGGTTAATCAACATTCACATTGAGTTTGTCTAGAATACATTTAGTTTTGATTGCTTTTTATCTTCAAGAGTATCAATTGTGTTGATATATATCTTGAGTTCTTTGTAGAAATGATTTATGTTTGGTTTAGATTGTGGCCATTTCTTTTTATGTATATGAAACTTTCCTAACAGGAGCAGAAGTTGTACTAGATATGAAACATCCTTATTTATGACCTCATCTTCAGAGCATAGAATAACGTCCTTCTCAGTGATCTGGATTCTTCATCCAGTCTTCTGTGTTATGAATTGCTTCAGATCCAACAAAATGTTCTTGTTTTATCACATTGGTAGAATAGGTGAGAGATTGTTTCCACATGTTGTTCACAAAATGTACAATTATCGTCAATTTCTAGTTTAAATCTTTCCAGTGTCTTTTTAGCAGGGTATACATTATGTACAATTTTATAAGAGACCTCTTTTATCTTGTTAACAATGCAGTATTTCTCCCAGATTAACCATATCTTATTCCAATTCACATTTCCATAAAGAGAGGACCCAAAAAATGTCCCATAAGGTAAGGTAACATTCTGCAGACATTTCCTAATTAGTTTATTAGAGCAAACCTTTTTAGTGACATACTTCAAGTAATATGGAGTTCCTGAGTGGATCTCCTAGTGGTATATTAAAGTTAGTTCCCTTAAATAGTTGTAACAAATCTACTGGTACAGCATCAAAAACCACTGCATATTCCTTGGGTGTTATAGGTATATAAAACCTAAAGAGGAATTCAGAGTATGAAATGAGATTTCCTCTACCATTTAGTAACAGTTGAACAAGTTTTCCATCTAATTTTGATAATGCAGTTATTTATTTTATATAGAATATTACCATTATTCCATATGTAGCATTTAGTTGGAGAAAAGTTGTGTTTGTATGCAGTTTTCCATGCTAACAGAGCTCGTTTATAGAAGTTGGACAGTCGAATCGGCAATTTATCGATTTTATAATCACATTGTAAAAAAAATTGGAGTCCACCCATCAGATTAAAAATGTGTTTGGGGAAGGTGTTCCACATGGTGCTCCACAAAAATAAAGTAAGAACAAATACACGGTGTCTTAAAAAGTACATTTTAAGCTCCACCCCCTTCATGTGATGTTTACCACAGCCAGCTGAGTAGGCGGGGCTTACCTGATCCAGGTAACCATGGAGACCAGGATGTTCATCAACACCTTGATGGTTTGTTTTACTGATTCAGGCTGTTTCCACCATTCAACCAGAAAAACCCAACAAGTCCAACTTTATTGATCATACTGTTTTACAGAGTGAGAAGGTTTTAAATAATAATCACAAAACTAAACAGAGCAGCTAAATGAACGCTCTCCAGGAGGAACACCAGGTCTGACCTCCAGGGACTCACTAATAAACAACTCGTTTCTACAAAATCATTTTTAAAGTGTTTCTTTTAAAATAAATCAACTGTTTGATGTTAGAGTCACCAGTGACCCATAAAAAGAAGAACAAAATGTATGTAAAAACAAAACTGAAGAGAAACAGTCGGTGTTTAGAAAAACCAGGCGACATAAAGTAGGTGGTCTAATGTAGGGGGGGGGGGGGGGTTGACTTTAGCTCAGATTTAAAACTGAAAATAAGGATAACTTCTGGATGTACCTACAGGTTAGAGACCACATCGTTGAATCTCATTTCACCTAATGACAACCCAATACAGAAACGTAAGGATTCATCATCCACATTTTATAAATGATTCACAAAATATAAACGCATATCTATAGAGTCTGAGGGCGGTTTTACTATTAATGATGATGAATGGTAATAAAAACTGTCAGGAAACATCTCAATGATTCTGAAGAAAAGGTTCTTCGTTAGAAGATGTTCACAGGTTTTATCTGACTCCATCCAGAGTCTACTTACCAATGATTTATGCTGCCAATGTCGAGCCGGAAGCTTTTTACAGGAGATCTGGAAATGCAAATCCTTTTCCTCATCCTGGAAAAAACACACAGGAGAGTGGCAGCACATGGTGATACCCATGTCACCTAAACACTGATGCAGGTGGGCATGGTCACTGCTGCCTGAGTAATCCTCCAACTCTGAGCTGGATATTAAAAACTAGAGGGAATTCCTGTTGGACACATTGAGATCTGAACACCTGCTGGCCAAAACAAACAAAGAGCCTGGGACTGATTCTGTCCTGTAACATCAGGATGATCAGACGCCATGAATGAGAAGCTGAGATGACCAGAAGAGCTGTGAGGAGATGGTTACAGGAAGCTAAGGGATGAACTCTGGGAGGGTTTGGGTTCTTCACCTGAAAGAACTGCTGAACAAGAAAAAAAGAGCTTCAGGCAGGGAATTATTGAGTATAAGAGTTTACAAAACAACTCTAACAACTAGGGGGCATCAGGCTGGTACTCATAAAAGTAGTCATAAAAGTACATCGATACAATTGAGCCGATAACTAGCGTGACACTTAGCACTCCGTTAAGCTGCAGCAACACCAGCAGCTAACTGGAGCGAACTCTGGAGAAGATGGCATCAACTTACTTCTGTAGTAGTAGTAGCAGTAGTAGTAGTATACTTTTTTTTAAATTATTTATTGACTTATATTTAAAGAGGATAAAACCCCTTGAGATGAACCATCTCGTTTTCAAGGGGGTCCTCTTTCAAAGCCACAAAACAGTATGACAGCAAAACACAAGTGTTCATAAAGAAAATAGAGAAACTAAAATACATAAATCATAGTAACCACAACTAAATCAACTAAAAATAAAACATTTAAACAATACTAACGATTAAAATAATAATAAAAATAAATAATAGATTAAAAAATCAATTATTTGTGCTACACTCAGAGTAGAAAATAACTTCACTTCATAGGTATGATTTGAAACAACAGGTACAAACTCAAAGACAAGTACAATTACAAAAAGATGCGACATGCAAATAAACCATGTTTTTACGCTCCAAATCCTCACAGTCCTAACACCTGGTTCGGTAAAGTTCTAGTAATCTGTTTGTTATGCCAGATCAACTTCAAAAGCATTAGCATGGTTAGTTTTAAAGGTCCCATGACATCGGTTTCCGTGTTTCCTGACTTATCTATCATGTTGCAACGTTGAGTTCTCACCTTAAACCTGCCAGAAAGAGAAAAAAACAGCGTCCATCTGTCTCCTAGTCCAGCCAGTGAGAAGCTCTTCCAGATTTCAGACCCAGGTTTCAAACAGTTTTTTTCACTCCAGCCCGCTATGAGGTCATAGTGATCCGGACTTGCTTATATGGTCAATTCTCCTCCCACATGCACGTTCACGACACCTGGAGCGAGGCAGTGCCGCCGCCATTGCCCATAGACCGTGTAGTGTTTAGTTTCAGTTTCGTTTCTCTTTCACGCGACGGCACTGCCCCCTGCTGCAGCAGAAGTGTCAGGCTGCCAAATAAGGAGAAACCCAGCAGAACCGGAAGGCGGCGCTTTCTTCTGATCTCTGAGTTGCTCCTTAGGAAATAATTACAGCGTATTTTGAGTTATAATGGTGCAACGCTGATCTAGAGGCATCAAAGATTACACCTGTTTAATATAAAGTGATTTAAATAGGGAGTCACAGGCACTTTAAACCAGGGGTGGGGGATCCTGGTCCTTGAGGTCCACAGTCCTGCATATTTGAGTGGTTTCTTCTCTTCAACACACCTGATCTAAATTAGTGGGTGATTAGGAGCTTTTTGGTTGCCTTGAAGACACACTGATGAGGTAATTCAACATTTAAATCAGGTGTGTTGAAGAGAGGACAACTCTAAAACATGCAGGACTGTGGCCCTTGAGGACCAGGATTCCTCAGCCCTGGTTTAGACGCTAATGTTTTGCTAACAGCTACGACAGAAGAAACCAGTAGAGCTGATTAAAGCTTCTACATTAATTAACCTCAACTTCAGAAAAACACACAGGATTAAATGTACTATAGGTATTTGGCAAACAATGTAGCTTAAAACATTTTTTTCATGCCTCTTAGCCACATTCTAACAGAGTATAGCTTTAAATATATTGTGGTAATTAAAAAAACCTGGAAGAAATCAATAAAGTGGTTGTCCCGCCGTTCTCTAAAAACCTCAGCCAATCATATGTTTCGGACAGAAAGAAACTATTGGACAATCAGGCTGTCTGTCTCACTGAAGCGCCTCACTTCCTCACTGCTTGGATCCTCCATTAATGCGTCCTGGAGCATTTTAAAGCAGAACATCCAGGAAGTGAGAGAAGGACAGAAACAGCCGGCTGCTAGCGCTTCAGTTTTAGGAAAAAATACCAGAGTCCCAAAAAGAAAAACACCTTTTCAGCTAGCAGAGAAAACTAAAAACGTTTGGACGTAGAAAGAGGAAAAACCAGGGTGAACATTAGCATAGCGTTGAAACAGCTGGTGTTTTGCTCTATGGGAATGCATGGTCTCATGTCCGGGGGAGGCGCGGCATAAGGATTATAGCCGACAGGAGGGGTGAGAGCTCTGAGGCGTGTTTGTGTAAAATAGCTAGCTAAACCTAGCTTGTTTGCAAATTCCCTATTGCACCTTTAAAGAGAAACCAGTTTGGTTCTGATCACCTGAGGAAATAAAGCTGTGACCCTGCAGGTATGGCAAGCTCTTCTGTTATATAATCAAACAAACATTGAACTCTCATTAGTGTAGTTATTGATCTAAAAGTTATTTCCCACACTAGCAGTCGGCTAGCTGAAGGTTTTATATTGTATTTCTGTAGTTTTTCCACATCAGGAGATGTTTTTCAGTCAGTTTGACTTTATTGTTGCATCCAGTCCAGGTCAGACTGATCCTTTAGAGAGACAGAGAAATGACCTCTGACCTTTAGAACTCTGTTTACAGTTAAAGGTCCATATTCCTCACTTTCTCTCCACTCTGAACATTTCTCAATAACATGTCAAAGCTCTGCATCGGTCAAACTGACCCTTACTTTAAGGTCAGCTGTTGTTCTTCCACCCCTCGTCCAACCTCCTGAAGCTAAACTTTCCCGTCAAATGGGCGGGGCATTTGGGGAGCAGAGCTTCTCTAAGCCCCGCCCATCTCTCTTCTCCTTGTGTTTGTGAGACGTTGGTGGGTCTTCAGGGTCTCAGATGAAGGGAGTAAAAAAAGACTTTTGTGCTCGTTGATCAACCATCTACGAAGCAGCTGCCAGCTTTGCTCGTAGCTTCACCATGACTGTTAGCTAGCGTTTGTGAGGATGAGCGCTCCCGTGGTTTTTAAAGGGCGGGGTGGGCTCACGTAGACAAAGGTGGAGAGTGAGATCTGATCTGCTGGAGCAGCAGCATCAGACCAGTCATCAGCTGATAAAGAAGGCGGGGTCTGTTCTGGGGACTCTGGAGCCTCTAGAGCTGATTGGACAAAGGAGGACACTTCATAAAATGAAGAACATGATGGACAACCCTGACTATCCTCTACACAAGACAGGAACTCAACAACAGAGAGTCTTAGTTCAGAGGTTCTTCAGATCCTTCCTGTCCAGATACAACAGCTTTAATGATCTTTAAAATACTGAATCAGTTACTGAAGAATCTCATTTCTCTCTGAGATGAATAAAGTATTTTGATTGATTGACATCTGTCTTCAAATGTCCTAAAGTTTTCAAATATCTTTCCTTGAAACCTCTATTATCGGTATTAGGAAAATAGAATCTATAGATCAGGTTTAAATGATCGTTCTAATCCAGTGAAGAAAGCATCAGGCCACGCTAGCAGGTCAACTTTTAATAAATACTGATTCCAGTCAGGTTTTAAATCACACATGATGACGTGTCCAGTGGGACTGGAGGTGTGAGGACAACCAGCGATGCTTCACTAACATGCATATGAGCTGTGCATCACAAAGACACTCGTTTGGTAATAAATCCAACATTTATAAATAAATAAAGTATAAATCCAGTGTAAAAAGGTCCCTTTAAGGCTCTTCTGAGACCAACGCCGTGTTTTAAAGCCCTCTAGGAGCTCACAGTCCTCGTTTCATGTCTCCAGAGTTTAGAAGGTTTCATGGCCTGAGCAGGAAGAATGGGGGACTGCAGGCGTGGAAGAAATCAGCTCCTGTGACAAAACTCTGCAACAGGATCCTGGATCAGAGGCAGCAGAGGAAGTCCAACGCTGGACAGTCCACTGATGGAAAGACAAAGTGCATGTGACTGCATGCCTGTGTGTTTGTACCTCCTGTATAACGTTCATGTCTGTAGGTGTGTGAGTGTCACTGTTCAGGACAGGTGGGGCAGCAAGGTGTGATGATCAGCTGCTAGATGAGTAGACAGGAGTTCCTCCTCTGGATCTCCTGCAGGCAGAGCAGAAACAGCTGTTAAAGGCCCTTCCTGGTCTCCAACTCCACATGACATCATCAAAGACCCCGCCCACCCCAGTCACTACCTGGATACCTCTGATAAGCACTACAAGACCTCAAAAACTAGAAGCAGTAGTCTGAAGGACAGCTTCTCCCAAACAGCCACCAGGACAACAAATAAACTAAGACCTGTAGACTCTGACTGGATGGCTCTACCACACACATCCAGTGTCAGCGTACTCAGACTGGTTCTGGTCTCACAGCAACATCCTGGATCCGTCAGGTTTCTACCAACAAACTACTTGTCAGCAGATTTTTGTAAAACTAAACTGATTCTATTTAAACTAAATTCATCTTTTTGGTTTTATTTGAATACAAATCAACGTTCTACTTGTCCAGTTCCTCCCTGATCCTGGATGCTGTGACGCCTGGATCTTCAGTCAACAGGAAGCATGAAACTACAATAGCAGTCTCAGTGGCAGGTTTAGGGGTTAAGGTGAGGGTTAGCGGTGGAGCTGCTGCTCCTCCACGTGGAGAGGAGCCAGCTGAGGTGGGTCATCTGGTCAGGACGCCTCCTGGACACCTCATTGGGAGGCAGGAGGCCCCAGGACACGCTGGAGGGATCCAGGCTGACCTGGGAACTCCTTAAGATCCCACTGGAGGACCAGCAGTAGGAGGCTCTGAAGGAATCTAAACAGATGAGTGAAGGTTGACCAGCTGCTGGGTGGAGCATACAGTTATTGTTTACGATGTTACTGATCCCTCTAACTGATGGTCATTCTCTAAGGGTCCACAACCAGTGACCATCGGAGGTGTCTGTGTGGAGGTCGTACACATATCTAGGAGTACAACTGGACTGCCAACACAGATGCTCTGTAGGAAAGGGCAGAGTCGACTGTACTTCCTCAGAAGGCTGGCGTCCTTCAACATCAGCATCTGCTTCAGATGTTCTACCAGTCTGTCGTGGAGAGCGCCCTACTGTACGCCGCGGTGTGCTGGGGGGGCAGCATCAAGAAGGACGCCACACGCCTGGACAAGCTGGTGAGGAGGGCGGGCTCTGTCGTGGGCACAGAGCTGGACAGCTTGACACCAGTGGCAGAAAAACGGGCATTGAGCACGCTGTCGTCAATAATGAACATGAACCTACTGCATGAAACCATCAGCAGACAGAGGAGCTCCTTCAGTCACAGGCTGCTGTCACTGCCCTGCTCCACAGACAGGCTGAGGAACTCCTTCATTCCCCACGCCATGAGACTCTTTAGCTCCCCCCGGGGGAGGAGCTCTAAACTGTTACGAGTGGCAGTACACACTGCAAATGATGCACCTTAACCACAACGACAAATGATAACTATTGTTATTATTTTTATTTTATTTTTAACCTTTCTTAAAGCCGCACTCTGGATTATTTCATCAAGAGAGCAGTTTTTGAATCTAGCGTCCAAAGGCTCCTCCTCAAAACATCTCGACACGCGCGTCCAGTCGCGTGTGCGCGCGTTCACATGGCGCATATACGTTGCGGGCATAAACTGTACAGCTCAATGTGTAGGGTTTAATCACTCACAGTTCACAATCTTATTCCAGCAACACTACGAGGGTCTGATGAGCCCTCTCTGTCCCTGCTGCTTCTGATATTAGCTCTGTTAGCAGAGAGCTGCTGCTGGACTCTGAAGCTGAACTTGACTCGGCCCTGGATGAACTTTCTGACCAAAATAAACGCGTAATCCTGTCAAGCCTTGCCATTCTGTGAGGTGAAAGGTTTAAAAATAAAAATAAATCCGTCTTTAGCTGGAGAATGGGTAGGTTTTTAGTAGAAATGAGCTGTGAGGCTGAGACGGCAGAGAAACACACGGAGCGTCCTGTACAACAGCGCCCCCTACTGGTACAGGTTTGGTCGATGCGTGTGCATGTTGAGAGAATGCAGACATTTGAATTTCATTGGCTGAAAAATGTCGGCGGCAAGAAATAATGGAAAGGGGTCTCTAGGAGGAAGGAGGGTCTTCATCAGAATGACAGATGTTGTGGAACTCAACCCATAGACCATAGTTTAGACCTGAAATATCATTTAAAACATTTAGAAAACTTTGATACAGAGAAAAATAATCCAGAGAGCCGCTTTAATTTTCTAATGTTAACATGTGTGCCTTACCATGTCTCAATAATTATTTCTGTCATCTGTCTGTCTGTCTGTCTATCTATCTATCTATCTATCTATCTATCTATCTATCTATCTATCTATCTATCTATCTATCTATCTATCTATCTATCTATCTATCTATCTATCTATCTATCTATCTATCTATCTATCTATCTATCCATTATCTAATCTATCTAACTGACTCTCTAAGAGTCCCTGTAAACACCAAAGCTGGTCTCACCACTGCTGCTCTGGTTCCCAGTGATGTGGTGCCAGTAGGCGGATCGCGGCAGGATGGCAGAGGGTGAGCATGGGTAGGATCCAGACTCTGAGCCCTTAGACAGCAACTGGGACTCAAATCACACACACACACACACACACACACACACACACACACACACACACACACACACACACACACACACACACACACACACACACACACACACACACACACACACACACACACACCAGTTCAATAGGTTAAACAGAACTTCAGTCCAATTTTTTTCATTTTAGTGTCACAAAGTTAAATCAGGGATCGTTGATACCACTGAGTCCAGACCTCTCTACAGGGACCAGTCTGAGTCCAGACCTCTCTACAGGGACCAGTCTGAGTCCAGACCTCTCTACAGGGACCAGTCTGAGTCCAGACCTCTCTACAGGGACCAGTCTGAGTCCAGACCTCTCTACTGGGTCCAGTCTGAGTCCAGACCTCTCTACAGGGACCAGTCTGAGTCCAGACCTCTCTACTGGGTCCAGTCTGAGTCCAGACCTCTCTACTGGGACCAGTCTGAGTCCAGACCTCTCTACTGGGACCAGTCTGAGTCCAGACCTCTCTACTGGGTCCAGTCTGAGTCCAGACCTCTCTACTGGGTCCAGACTGAGTCCAGACCTCTCTACAGGGACCAGTTTGAGTCCAGACCTCTCTACAGGGTCCAGTCTGAGTCCAGACCTCTCTACAGGGACCAGTCTGAGCCCAGACCTCTCTACAGGGACCAGTCTGAGTTCAGACCTCTCTACTGGGTCCAGTCTGAGTCCAGACCTCTCTACTGGGTCCAGTCTGAGTCCAGACCTCTCTACTGGGTCCAGTCTGAGTCCAGACCTCTCTACTGGGACCAGTCTGAGTCCAGACCTCTCTACAGGGACCAGTCTGAGTCCAGACCTCTCTACTGGGACCAGTCTGAGTCCAGACCTCTCTACTGGGTCCAGTCTGAGTCCAGACCTCTCTACTGGG